>CM029122.1:2705000-2797500 GCA_016859345.1 Istiophorus platypterus | reverse complement strand
TGGTGGCGCCGTCAGCGCTTTGACCTCACGGTTGCACTGCACCGTGATTCAGCGGTTTCTACGTGGTTCTACGCCACACGCCTCACACATGTGAATCCAGTCTGTCGGCCTCGCACGCCGGGACTTCTCGCTCTGCTCTTTGCGGGGGTGTGAAAAACAAACGGACCCCGGACAACTCTGGGGCAGGGAGCAGTGGGGGGTTCGTGGGGGGGGGGGGGGGGGGGCGATAACATGCGATGCAAGAAAAACATCACAACGGGTTCATTGGGTAAATGTGTTTTTCACCGGCCTGATTTCACCTCAGGCTGGTGAAAGGGACTTTAGGCAACAGGACGGGGGGGGTGTAATCTGGCCTGGCTCACTGTATTAATCCCACAGATGCAATTTTAAACATCATTATAAACATTATAAATAATTACAATTCCTGTCCATCTTGTTTGTTTTTAGCTGAAGCCCGAGAAGGATGAAGCCAATTAATTGGAAAATCAGAAGTGTTTGACTAATTAAACTGCGATGAAGGGGCCATATTAACGGCATCAGCTGCAACAAAAGCCATTTCATTTCATTCAGTGAGAGTCTGTGCTTCTTTCTCAGATTCCTCCTGCTCACCGATGACGCCGCTCTAACACGGATCTCTGGAGAGATGTTCTGCTGTTCCTCAGGCGATTATTTTTTGGATGTGAAGGGTTTTTTTAATGGCTCTTCCTTCTGCTTTAAAATAAGATTCTGGAGAGTTTTTCGGTTGGATTCGGGTCAGGCGACACCTAGAGAGCTGATACTTTTCCCTGTTGGGAAAACTCCTCTCCTGCCGAGCTCCTTGAGACTTGGACTCGCGTTTCCATTATGTACTTGGGTACGGACCTGCTTTCATAGCTCCGCCTGTAAACGTCATCTCCACCCCCTCCTCTGCGCTGATGGTGCCCCGTATCGGCACACCCCCAATTCCATGTTTCGGAGCCCTGCATTCACAGTGGTGGTCCTGACCAGGTCCTCGCCGAACATGGGGGAGTTTTGCATATTTCCTGGCAGCGGTTAACTCCTCGCTGGCTCTAATTAGCTCACATATGCTGCGCGATAACTTCCATCGTGGCACGTGTGTTACATTACCCCATTTCACGGTGGATGGCGAGCAGCGTATCGTCCCTGGCGGGATGTTTATGATTCCCTGTGTGCTTTTTATTAGATACCGCCATTGATATCGACATTGTATTCAAATTAACAGACACACTTACTGCATTTAACCGGGGGGACAGAACAATTAAGATGATGCCTAATTGTTGTTTGCTGTGGCTCCTTTTCTCTTGGACGATTCAGTTATTTCTGGTGGAGCTTTCTTGTATGGGCGTGTTTTTGGGTTGCTCCTTTCTGCCAGCCCCCCCCACCCGCCCCGTCTAGCTCCTGCAACTCAGTGCAACCCTCACTCGGCATTCAGCTCACCCGCCAACTCGCCTCCTCTGTCGAGCTACGTTGCAGCCCTCGAAAACCCCTAGGGCTTATGGGTAATGGTGTTCGTTAGAAAGTTCTTCTGCTAAACAAAAAAATAACTCATAAAACTGAACTAACCACAAGCTTTTTTCTTACTTCTGTAACAGAACCCTGAAGTTCCAGTTTCACTTCAGCTCTGTGTGTGTGTGTGTGTGTGTGTGTGTGTGTGTGTGTGTGAGTCAATTCCTGCAGGACACACAGCATAAACAGGCCAATGATGCAGCTAGGAGAGAAGAAGAAGAGGAAGCAGACGAAGACGAAGACAAAGACGGAGACGGCGAAGAATCAGAAGATGAAGATGAAGATGAAGACCAAGAATAAGATGAAAACAGAGATGAAGATAAGGATGACGATGACTGCCTGCTGCGCGGAGTAGACGAGTGTAGGAAGGAAGACGTGGGACGGAGGAAAGCCAAGTGGCTGACTGAGATGCAGCACGCCGTGAGCTTGGGGCGTTTTATTTATCTTTTTTTTCAGCTTTTTTAATAATTTTTAAACTCATTCAGTTTCAGTATCACTTTAAAGGATTAATTTAACTGGTTCTCACTTTTAAGTATTTGAATAAAACTTATGTTTAACCATACTGCCCTCGGTTCTGTGCCCTTTGCTTATCCACTCTGCTTTTCCCCCCGATATGAAGAGCCTGGCTTTAATGAAAAGGCTCAGAAACCCAGGGCTCCTGCTAATTAAATAAGGTGTCTTGCAGCAGTCGGTTTAATTTGGTTTCAAATCAAGTCATTTACTATCTTAATTCCTCCCATATTTTAATTCTTCCCTCATCACTGGCGTGTGTTGTATCAGAGGACGGGGATTATGCAACCGCAGGAGATGTTTTTCAGTCCCACACTGTGCAGAGTCGGTCCCCGAAAAAAAACCAAGAAGAACCAGTCGCTTGGATGCGGTACGAAGCTCTGGGGGAAGGCGGGTTAGGGTTAGGGTTAGATGGATCAGTCCCCGTCGTGTTAGGAAAGCCAGCTTTGGTAGATCAGTTAACAGGACTGTTGAAAATACTGTGGCTCGGTGGATGTGCCTCGTTCTGAGGACGTGATCCAGACTCGGTTTTTGCTTTTGTTTGTTTTGTTTTAGGCTCCTAGATACAAGTTAAAAAGGCTGAACCCAAAGCTTCAGCCTCTGAACTTGTTAACTTTTGTCAGCGACATGTTCACGGACAACGTGTCAAGTCTTCACGGAGCTGGAGCACAAGGAGACGAAATGTGCTACGAGATTTGACCTAAAGGCCTCATGTGTTTCCATGGGGATGAACTGACATTTCTAACCCTGTGAGGGCCGATTTATGTCCTCGTCGAACCGACGCCGTAGCCTGATGTTTACCTCCCAAAAATGTAACTACTGGTTGGGGCCACGTAGACTGCAAGAGCTGTGATTGGTCGGCTCGTTGGCGTCGCGTTTCCGGCTCTTCCTTCTTCGCTGCCATCGTACAGACGTCTCCTCCAGCATCTTCTTCAATCATGGTAAATTCAAGAAAAACTAAAACCGCTGTTCAACATCTGTCAGCTGTGTCAGGATCCCCTCGCTTTCAGTCGCCATCGTTTAGAGGCGCGCCGACAAACTCGTGTTAAACGGCGGCAAAAAACTACGATGTAACTGCAGGGTGACGCCAACGCAGAAGGATAAATGCTCACGATGGCGTAGACTTGACACAGGAGCATAAATCCAGCTTAACTCATCTCAAAAGGTTTATTTCCCGAAGGGTCCTAAATGGTATTGATGCCATATTGACACAGGAGCCAACAGATACGTAATGTGCAGTAAATACTGACATCAGCTGCCAAACACAATTATATATAAATAACATTAAACCATCAACTGGGGATCCTCACACCATAGATGGAAAAAATTTAAAAAACAAATTTATCCGACCATAACAAATCCAAATTATTCGGCCTGTTCATATTCTGTATTTGCAATATTCAGCCTAAGTAAATCAATATACAGCAAAAACATAGACAGCTGTAGTCTTTAAAAATAATTATAGTACATGTGACTTACTTATTCAACGATTTTGAATCATCAAACCAATTGATATGACTTAGACGCCTGTTCGCCGGTCTGCAAATGCACTGGTCATTTGGATTCAGCCGATGTTTTAGGCGTTTGAGGGAAAACCCCGAATCGTCTTTTCCATGCACCAGTAGAACACACACCCACCTGTGTCGGGTCCTTGCTCAGGGTCCTGGTCCTTCTTCTTGTCGGTGATGTCCTTATGGGACACGAGGAACAGAACCACCTCGCCCTTTTCATTCTTGATGGGGACGATGTCCAAGAGACACCAGAACTGTGTCCCTGGGAAGATCAACAAAAAACGACAGAAAACGCAGACGGTTGAAGCAGTTTCCACCTGGATGTACATTATAATATGACATATGACTATATCAATTCCACTGAAAATAAACACCACTAATGTACCATTTTTGAACAATTTTAAATTTGTTCATTGTCCATTCAGTGTCAGAGGAAGAGCGGAGCTGAGCAGCTGCAACGCCGCCGATATCTGAATGTGACCGTGAAAGTTTAGGGGATAATCCTGCTGTTTAGTATCACGTAAACTCACACACATACACACACACACACACACACACACACACACACACACACACACACACACACACACACACACCGCAGTGAGCTTGGATTATGCTCCCTCTGTGGGCAGGTTAGTCCACCGCTTTGATCCAGGACAATATATCCCAGAAACGTTCGGACAAGCCGCCAAGAAACTTGTTCCCACACAGCGAATTCGTTAACGTGGAAATGATTTCCCCTCGACCAGCTGAGGGCGCAAAATGTTCCCAGAACTGCTCTGCATTAGGCGGCACGACGAGGACCGCTCTCCCGTCCGAGCCGTCTCCAGGACTTCTGGACCCCATGGGGCAACCGTGTACCGTGTAACCGTGTTGAGGCCGTGTTCATGGCGGCCCCCTTCGGCCCGGATGATCCGCGCCATCTAAACCCTCAGAATTCCTCCAGATCCTCCTGCGATTTTGGTGCAGTCTGGGGGGGGGGGCTGAGGGAAGCCCAGATAAACTTTAAAGCCCCCCCTCCAAGAGTCCGTGCTGAGAACTTAGACCTGAAATACCCCAGAAAACACGTAAACCTTTGCTAAATGAGATTCTCCTGGCTGCCTGGCCTAAGGAGCTTTTGGGCCCTGATTATATATATATTTCTTTAGTCACCGCTGAACATGCATCATTAAAACCATCTGTCAGTGTGATGATGCTGCTATTAGGAGTCTGCCAGATGTTTACAGCTTGAATTAAATCTACGTAGAATGTATTGTTTAACTTTATAAGCTGGTAAAAAGACGTGATACCTGACAAAATTACTGTGGATCTCAAGGGTCTAATGAAATGAAAAGTAGATGAAAATGAGTGTTTCACTTTCCTCTCGGTTTTTAAGCCTCAGGCCTGTTTCAGCTCCAATCCCGACGCAGCATCACTGATGGCTTGGTTTTAATTAATTAACCCCAGAAATATATAAATGAACACACTGTCCCAGCATCCTGGTGTTATTGTGCAACTTTTTTTTAAGAATTAAAAATGTCTGGTATTTTTCCATATTTCATTCCACTTGTTTTAAGCAAATCTCATAGAAAAAAACCCAAAGTGAGTTGGTCTGTCAGAACTTTCAACACTGTTTCTGACATTCAGCCCAAAGCCCGTTCGTTCCTACCGAAGATGCAAATCTAAAGATGCTGTTCACAAAGTATCAATCTTTTTTCTTTTCTGAACAATCCTCTAAAATAACCGGGCGCTGATGTTTTGGGGCCAACGTCAGTCAGACAGGGGCAGACGTTTGCATTCGTCACAGAGTATTTTCAATGGTGGAGAAACATCAGGCGTGCGGAGGCGGGCGGTGGCGAGGTCGGCGTGCGCGGGGCCGACCCGGAATAGACCACGGCGTCCGTGTCCACTGTGGGAACGTGTCGCCCGGAGCGACGGCGTGGCTCCTGTGATTTTAACAGGTCTCTGGCTCAGAGGAATTAGATTCACCGTGTTAATATTCGACTGGCGAGACGATGCTTTTTTGATCGGTTCATTTATGTTTTTATGGGATTTGTGGGTAATAGGACATTAAGATTTAAAAAAACAAAAACAAAAAAACGGCAGAGGAACAAAACAAGTGACCCCTGCCGACCTGTGCATATATGCACGAAATCGGGCTAAACGGGCCGTTTGGGTTTCCTGTTACTCACCTGTAATCTCTGACACTGTGAGCTGTCTCCTGCCACTAATTCCTGGCAGCGGGTCGCGTACGTCCATAATGCATTTGGACCAGCGGAGGGATCGCCTCAATAAAAACATCAGCCATATTGTGTCCCCGTCTGACCAGGGACAGGTCCGGTCAAACGGGGACGGCGAGTGCTGTCCTCTGCCTCTACATGCATATAACTATTAGTGAGGTATGAGGATAAAAGGCTGTTATTAAAACATTTTGATTATTATTAATTCATTAGTGCGCTGAATTATTAATGGTTAGAGCAGTTTAATCTGTTGAAGTAACCGAACTTGTAAATAATGATGTGTCCAGGTCTTCTGGTCTCTCCTGATAAAGAATATATATATATATATATATATATACATAGATATAAACATATAATTTCAACTGTAATTGTAGTTAGGACTAGTAAAAGATTTATCCGCTAGCGTGGCGGATCGTCGTCGGAGATTTACTCTCCACCTGAACTACAATACACCGTCGTTAGCTAATGTTGGACCTCACATGGATGGTAGCAATGCAGTTTTCAAAATGCTGAATAATGGCTTTGCAATTTTTCTTAATAAGAAAACACTCAACTAAAAGGGAGAACATTGTAAAGATTATACCTGCTAAACATCAGCATTGTCACTGTTAGCGTGTTAGCATGCTAACGTTCGTGATTCTCAAGACCCATTCGGGCTGGGAGGGTGGAGATTTTAGCGTTAGCTGCACTGGTCGGGGCTTTTCATCCAGTCCGGAGCATATGTGGGTAGTTTTTATTTCTAGAGCTGAAATAACCAAGCAGCAGAGTGAATTTCCCTCCACCTCCTCTTTCCACTGGTGATCCCGTCTGAAACGGGGCTTTAGTCTCGTCTTGTCTCTGACAAGGAAATTCTTTATCAAATGATCCCTCCACCACTTTTCCAAGTAAATTTGGTTTGTGCTGCTTTTGAAATATGCAAGTATTTTCTTAAAACCAAATACGCAAATGAAATGTCACTAATACTTCACAATAACTCCTCATGGCTCCTAGAATGAAATATTTTCAGTTACTTTGAAATATTTATGGATTAAAAATTGCGATCGCAGTAAAGTTACAACGAAAATGATATATTTTATTCAGAATATTACCAGTTACGTTAATATCCATCTCCAATATATACGCCATTGTCACTTCACAACCCTCAAAGTACATATTCCACATATTCCACAACTTTTTACGATCCAGTTAGAAATTAATGCACTTTATTTTTTTTGCAATTTACTCCCTTTAATAACCAAACATTACCCTGTGCTTTTTTTGACAACGTTTAAATTTTTCAGTAACTTCTTTTATTTGTTGGCATAAAGCGAATTCCCCTTAAGTCCCGTGTATTTACTGGCCTGCGATTAAAAGGGCTTAGTGCTACATATTGTGCTCTACACTAAATCCCGTTGATATGAATGCGTTATGAGTGTGTTCTCAACGGATAAAATGCAATTTTAAAAAAATGTGCCCCGGGCTGGTCTGAGTGAGGGAACTGGATATATATGTGTTTATCCCCCCCTGCGAAGACGCTAATGTGAGCTCGCGGAGAGCTGATAAAAGCATGAAAACGCTTCTGATCTGTCTGTGGAGTGTGTGTCTGTTTTATAAGCCTCTGCCGGTCTTTGTATTGGTCTTTTATATCTCGGAGGACCAGATGTGTCCAGGTCTCCTGGTCTCTCCTGTGACTCTCCTGTGACTCTCACTCCTTCTTTTTGTTTTTCCGTTGGTGGACCGAGCCTTCGCCCCTTCACCTCCTTGCCCGTCTTCCTCTCCTCCATCGTTTATCACAGCTCTATTGGGTTTTTTTTTAGGTAATAATTAAAGAGTGAATCTTTCTCCTTCTCTTCTCCTTTCGCGAGTCCCGCCTCAGGATTCCCCACGTTCCCATTTTGCCGTCAATCTTTCATTTCCAGTCACCGCTTGGCCGGCGGTCGAGCGCCAAAGCGTCCGGCCGGATTTCGTGGTGACGTAACACCCGAGGTCTCTGCACACAAAAGGGCCAGGGTTTCCCTCGACCGCACACACGGCTCACTGAAGTCGTTCAGATGTTCTACATTCAATCTAGAGTCTGAGATATGTCTGTTAGCAGCGATTGTTCAAACGTTCATGTGTGAGTTTTTGGAATAGTTGGTTCTTTTCACTTTTTTAGATAGAACGACAGACAGACAGATAGAAAGACAGATAGACAGACAGATAAATAGACAAAGACAGATAGATAGATAATGGACAGACAGACAGACAGATAAATAGACAGACAGATAAGATAAAGAGAGACAGACAGACAGAAAGATAAATAAATGATAGAGAAGACAGACAGACTTACAGACAGATAAATACTGAGGCAGACAGACGGACAGGAAAACAGACAATTTTCATTGCCCATAAAACATAAAACACTATGAAACTTTGTTCGGCAGATTAGCTCCTGCTAATCTCGCAGATTTAGACAGTTTTTGTGTCTTTGCTGTTTAGCTCACACACACACACCGTCCACACAGGACCGACCTCTGCTGAGGTACTAGTCCGGCGGCCGGCGAGCAACACACGGATTCACACGGGGGATCGTCTCACCTTCCTTCTTGTAGAAGACCAGCTCGGTCTTGAACTCCCTCCTCTCGTCGAGGGCCCCCTGGATCTGGGCCGTCAGCCGGTCGCTGGTTTCCGGGCCGTACAGGAAGTGGCAGGCGCAGCTCTTCTGCATGAGCTCGGCGCGGGCGTAGCCGGTGAGCTCGCAGAAGCCGTCGGAGCAGTAGACGATGGGGTAGAGCGACTGCACCTGGGCGTTGCCCAGGACGAAGTTGCTGTCTGTAAGGAGAAAGGGACGAGACGAGAAAGGGGGAAAAAGGATCAGCTGATTTCACTGGGCCCCATTGCTTCCGATGTGTGGCCCCAACTGGACCCGTACGAGCATATATGCCTGCACATTTACTCCCATTGTGTCATTTCTGTCCGTGTTTTGAATAATGTATCTCGAATTTTGAAAAATGACTCTATTTCACCGGGATCCGGATCGTTAACGGAGCTTTTATAGTCCAGCCAAGACTAAACCCCCCAGGACAAGACATTTTCAGTTTCAGAAGACTGATGAGTGTTTGCGGAATATATATCAGATCTGCGTCTTGAATCCAGAAGAACTGTCCAATATCAGTCTTTAAACACTCAAGGTAAAGAGTCGCTCCATGTTTTTATGAGGACTCATCGCTCCTCGAACAAAGCGGAGTTCACCTCTCTCATTATATCCGAACGGACGTGCATGAAGACAGCCCCGTCGTGAGGGAGGGCGGGAGGCGACGCCGTCAGGACGCGGCGCGAGAAGGGAACCGTACGGGGTTTTGTCAACTGATGCAGCCGGCAGCACGTCAGGCCTCCCTCAAGGAACGATTCCAGCATAGGAGGCGGGAACGTGCCCGGCGCGATCCCTCCGCCTCCAGGCTTTACAAACACGGCGACGCTCCCGGGGCTTCCGATCAGGAAAGACAGACTTGCGTGCGTGTGTGGTGTGTGTCTGTGATGTGTGGTGTGTGTGTGTTTGTGTGTGTTTGAACGTATGTACTCCTGCATGCATAAATACAGAGTGGAAGTTTTATTCTGCCAGTGCATTTTCAGTTAATGGCCCCAGGCACGTAGATGGGCAAACACTCTAAAAAATGGACTATTTATTACTTTGTGCCCAGGCACTCCCATTGATTCATCAACTCTGAAAGCCCCTTAGACCCCCACACTAAATATTTTATGGCCTAACAATGATGTGTGAGGTGTGTTTGTGTGTGTGTGTGTGTGAGTGTGTGTGAGTGTGTGTGTTGCCTCCAGCTCATTTGAGAGGCAGCCCGAGCTGAAGTGCTGAGGCGAGAGACCTGTCGATTCGGGATGGAACGGTGGCGACGCGTGGTTCTCTGCGCCTGCGTCCGAACACCCGCGGGCGGACGCCTGCATCCGGGGCACGGACGCCTGCGGACCACCCTCCCAAAGGTCCCTCCCGGCTGTCCTGCCCCCCGTCTCATCCCGCGGGAGTCGACCCCGACGCTCTGCCTGGTAGCGTAAGCCTCCGAGGCCCGAAAGCTCCCGACGGCTCCGCAAGTAATTATGCAGCAGCAGAACTAACCAGTTTAAACCAGGTTAATAAATACGTTCACCATGTACTTCGTCTCCAGCAGCTCCGCCCGTGGAAGGCGGTGATTTGTCTTCGTCCGACCGCGTTCCAAAAGATTTCTTTATACTTTCATTTAAAGGGTTTTTTTTTTCAAACTTATAATTAATAATGGACAAGTCCGACATGAAGCATTATTTTTCCTGCTGTCAACAAATCCCACAGAAAGACCCAAAATTAACAACCCATTAATCAGACTCTCAATAATGTCTGACTTCTCCCGGCCCAGGTATTTTATTCCCACTGAAAATGTAAATCTTTACAGAACAAGCTTCGTACTAATGATACGAATCGGCCCCGGTCAACGTGTTCCCAGACAACGAGGAGTAAACTCTACCAGGCAGCCGCCGACGAGTAAATAGGTTGTTTTGACCCGGGTTGTTTGACAACCAACAGTCCATTTGTGACAGATTTAAGTTAAAAATCCTTCTAACCATATTTTGAGATTTTGGTTGAATAGCCGAACATTAATATTGAAAATAATAACATCAACGTTGGGGCAAAACAACTCATTTTTTACTGCACTGTGTGTGGGACTTGTTGCTTCATGTGGGATGATTCCTTTAGCACAAGATTATTAATTAGACACGTGGGAAATTGAGTGTTAATGCGAGAAACAGATCAGAAGAAGTTTCGGTTAAATAAGTGAAAAAAACAGAAATAAAACAGTCAGAAATGGATTATTCACGATGAGGTACGACGTCAGGCCCGAGCGTGAACTAACTAACTAACTTCCTGAAGTGATGACACAGTCACTGCGAACTCCGTTCAGTCTCCGCTTCCTGTTGCCAGGAGACAGGTCAGTTCTCGGGCCCGTCTTCCCTAAATGACTCCCCTGAACCGGATCCGTGTCTCTCTCTACCTTATTGTTGCCGTCACCCCCCCAGCAACAGCTGGATTTGTTCAGCAGAGGTTCGGCTCAATCTTTTCTGATGGTTCCTGTCAGTTCCCCTCAGTCTTGCTTCACTGCCGCCGCCGCCGCCGCCGCCTTCTCCCTGTCTTGTTCCTCTTTCCTGCCTCAGCTCTGGATCCAGAAAGGGTTCCAACTAATGTCTTGCCGTCCGTCATCTGCAGTTATGTCTCTGTCTCTCTTGCAAGATCACATGGAGGCTGGTTGACACTTGAATTACAAACGAGAGGTGCTGCGTCTGACCTTGTGTGCAAGGATAGCGAGAGTCTGTGTGTGTGTGTGTGTGTGTGTTTGTTTTTGTGAGTGTGTGAGATTGTGTGTGAGTGTGTGTGTGTGTGTGTGTGTGTGTTTGTGTGAGTGTGTGAGTGTGTCTGAGTGTGTGAGATTGTGTGTGTGTGTGTGTGTATATGTGTGTGTGTGAGTGTGTGTGTGTGTGTGTGTTTGTGTGAGTGTGTGAGTGTGTGTGAGTGTGTGAGATTGTGTGTTTGTATGTGTTTGTGTGTGTGTGTGAGATTGTGTTTGTGTGTGTGAGAGTGTGTGTCTTTGTGTGAATGTGTGAGTGTGTGTCTTTTTTTGTGTGTGTGATATTGTGTATGTGTGTGTGTGTGTGTATGTGTGTGTGTTTTTGTGAGTCTCATTTATACAACTGTCTCTGTGTTCACAGTCTGATTTTCTGATCCATGTGTTCTTATCTAACCATCACTATCAATCTTGTTTTGTTTAATGCTTTAATCTGTGTCAGATACTCTAGCATAGTTCATATAATCCCTGTATAAACAGCGCGAACTTTTAATGGCAATGTTATAAAGGGAATTGATATATTAATGTTTAATTAATGATTTACTAAATCTTTATTGAAAATCCTCCTTCAGCAGGACACTTTTCTTGTCTTTTTATCTCTTTAATTCATCAGCGAGACGTCTCCAGTCAACAGTTTGTCCTCTGATATTCTGGAAAACAGCTGCAGGACATCTGGACCAAAATCCATCTATTAACCGATTATCAACATTAAAAGTGCAGACTTATTGTGGTAGAACCATCTAGTATTAATTTATACATACTTGCTCTTAATCTGTGTGCAAAACCGAAAACAGCATAGACGAAGAAAGAACAACACGGTAAAAGTGAGAGGCCGAATGGACCGGATTTATCTGGCACCTCTCTGGTCTCACCGACCCCTGAGAGCACTTCCACACTACAAGACACATTCACTCACACACACACACACACACACACACACACACACACACACACACACACACACACACACACACACACACACACACACACACACACACACACACTCGTACGGCGGCTTCTCTGCACGTAGACACACACGCTGACACACGATGAACCGATGTGGGGCTCGGCATCTTGCCCACGGGCACCGGAGGAGCCCGAGAATCGAACCTCCGCCCCCCATGGGAGCTGTTTTCATGCCATGTTTCCATTCTGCTGCTTGAACAAAGACCCCCTTGCGCCACTGTTTCCTGTTTACACCTTACGTCTCGTAACGACTTGCCTGTGTCTCTGCTCGGTAATAATGCAGCTACAAATGCTAGCATGACTTCAATAGAGGGTTTTTCCAGTTTCTAACGAGCTGCTGACAAAAGGTGATCTGTCGCCTGCAGTTAAAAATGTTATTAAATCATCGATACAAGGTTCTACAATCCATTAAGTCTGCAGTTGTAATTGTTAATAATCGGTTTTTATGGATGGATTTTGGTGCATTCGTCCAGCGGCTGTTTTCCGGAGGATAAGTGGACAAACTGTCCACTGTAGATGCCTCACTAATGGATTAAAGAGCCAGGAAGACAAGAAAAGTGTTCTGCTGGAAGAGGATTTTCCCACAACCTGGCAACCAAACAGTTGTTCTTATTATTGGCTCATTATTAAATAATATGAACAACTGTTGGGTTGCCAGAAATACTAAATGATTCCTTAAACATTAAATCCATGGATAAATCCATAAATTGCAGCTTGTAACCCTTTATAAATGGCGCCTTGTAGAAAGTGGTGCCAAAAGTTACAGCCAGCTGATGCCAGCTGTGATGCCACCGCTACAAACAACAGATCCATTAGTCTCCGAGGGATGTGGACACTTGGTCAGTCTCCGGCCTCTAACCGAGCACCTGCTGCTCCCTGAGATTTCCATTTCCCTGGGGCCCGTTTTTCGGCTTTCAGGGTTTTGGGTCCTGGAGATGGTTTGGCCAGGACAGGGGCCAGCGTCAGGGATGCCGAAGCCGAGCGAAGCAACGAAGCCGAGCGAAGCCGAGCAAAGCCGAGCGAAGTCGAGCGAAGCCGAGCGAAGTCGAGCGAAGCCGAGCGAAGCAACGAAGCGCGCTCCCCACTTCGTCCTCTGAGAGACGCTTTCGCGCCACTTTGTTTCCGTCCCCCTCTCCACACGGTTTTTACAGCCTCAGCATATGTGGCGACATGTTCGGCGGTTTCAAAGCTCGCTCTCTTTGCAGATGCCTTACTTTAACAGCCGTTTTCTATAAGGTAGTTTGAGTTGTTCTCAGTCGCAGGAAGAAGTAAACAGCAGAGAAAAAGATTTATTTCAAGCAAAAACACAACAAAAATAGTTTTTAACCTCTTACCACAGAGTAAACCACTATTTCAGGATATAAGATCCTATAAAACCTTTTGAAGTGAAGTAGCCAGCGGAGGAAGAAGGAAAATACGGATACCAGAGTTCAACATACTCTCACACAGGTAAAAGTCCTGCATTTAAAATCCTACGTAGGTGAAAGTGAGAAAGAATTTTCAGCTAAAAGCATCAAAAGTTCAAGTAGCTACTGACTGACGTAGGATGATGTTCTGGTGTTTGGAAACACAACTGTGTTTTCAGTTTCTGGAAAAAGACGAGGACCTGCCACCAGACACTGCTTCTCTTCTAAGACCAAAAAAAGCTGTTGACTACTGGTTTATTGTTAAAAATTTGTGGTATTTTATAAAGATTTTATGTTTTTAATGTATAATTTTAAGCTGAAATGTTAAGAGTTACCGGATAAATGTAGTGGAGTAAACAACTTTATTACTTTATCAACAGCAGCCAATCAACAGGAAGTGTTTGAGGTGCCTCTGAACATGATCCAGGAGTAGAAGTATAACGTAGCTTCAAATGGAAAAACTCTAGTTCTGTACAAATTTTGACTTTACTGGAGTAAATGTACTTTAGTCACAATCCACCACTGGAATAATGTTATAGGTTTGCGAGCTAAAGAGCATCTTGTCACACAGATCAGGGACCAAACAGGCTACGAAGACAAATCTGCGCATTAACTCACTTTCTCATGCTCCACTGTGGACACGCAGGAAGTCGAGCACATTTGCCGTGTTTGCTGCTGCTAGCTTCTTTCTTTCAAACACAGTTTGCGCGCTTCCAGACTCAGGCAGGTCCCAGATCAGGGTCGGTCGTCGGCCGTGCCACTGGGCCGCCGGACCTCAGGCTCTCAGGGTCTCAGGCGACACGGCCCTGCTCGCAGCGCCTGCTCCGTCCCGTTTTCAGCCCTTTCTACATGACGTAAACGTTTAAGTTTGTCTGAAAGTCCTCGTGAATCAATTTATGTTGAGCTGCATATGTAATTAATTAATTGTAATTATTGTAATTATTGTAAATTACCTGTATTTAAACAGTAATTAATTTAAACAGTAGCAACTTTGAAATATTACATATTCATATACTATAAATAGTATTATCAGTGTTTTATATCAAGCACAAGCAGGAAATAAAATGAAAGATGAAAATGTTGTGGACAATAAAAGAAACACTATGAGCATCGACCTCAAATATACAACGGAGCCAATGACACATGCGACAGATGCTACACATGAAACCAACCCGGACCCCTCAGAAGTTCCAGCTATGAGGTCTGGTTTTTAGGGGCATGAATTCTTGATGAAATCACAGCTTTGAGGAGAATCTGGATCCTGACCAGAGACTGGGGCAGTAAAATGCCTGCGCCTCAGTAGAATATCATATTTTATTTGTATATTTTATCTTGCGAGTGTGTGTTTAAGTGTGACGGGACATTAAAAGTACAGCAGGAGCTCAACCCACGCAGCTCGTCCCTGGTGTGCTCGCTCGCTCTCTCTCTCTCTCCGCCGCCGTCACACTCACTCCATCCTGCACATCAAAGACCACAATCCCAGCCAGGCCGGATCCCCATCGGTCCGGGATCCCGGCCGGCAGATCCACAGAGGGTGCCCCATGCTGCCCCCCCCACAAAAAAATTTAGCACCCAGCACACTTCGAAAACAAGTTATTTCAGCACTGGGTTGACCACATCTACCCCCCCCACAAACACAGGGCTGTGTCTTCCCCCTGGATGCCCACGGATGCCCCCCCCCCCCGAACAGACATCAGCTGGCTGGGTTGCAAAAAAAGAAAAAAAGCAACTACCTCGATCAGCCACAACATTAAAACCAGCCTTTGAGGCTTTAGGCCTTGCGTCCAGACACGGTGGAAAAACCGAGCAGCAGCTCAGCGCCGTAGTAAACATGGATGGAGTCTAGCTGACTTGAGTAAGGTAGGTTTTTTTAGTTGAGGTTAGGAGCCGTCGGCTCCGCGTTCGGGGAATCCGACCTCGTACTCTGGGACGGTAACACTTCCTATCGAGCTGTGTCAGTGTGCACGACATCATTCGTCTCGCTCCTTTATCGACTTCGCTACACCTGTAGCCTCATCCGTGCCGAAGCAGTGACATTTAGGCGGAACCAGGAGCCTGGATCACGGCTATTACAGGGAACTTATTATCAAAATTGAGCCTGGCATGTATTATTGAATCAAGGGGAAATAATTGTCCTCTGAATCCTGCAGGTATCTAAACCCTCGGAGGAAAAGTTTTGATTTCACACTAAATATAATAGATAAGTAAGTCTAACATCTTATAGAATAAATTTAGATTTACTATCTTATATTATTATTATATATAAAACTGCCTCGACTTGACTTGGTTCTCTTTGGAATCACTTTTCTACTTAGCAGCAACGGAATTATGAGCTGATTATGTTAATGATGAATTATTGTTAATTTACGTATTTGAAAATTCATAAATATAAAAATTCATAAATATTTTGAATATATCACTTTTGTTGTTTTTTTGTTTTTCTTGCTAATGTACTGCTTGTAGTGACCCCAGCATCTTTAACTGGTGTAACTGGTTTATGGTTCTGGTTTAGACTCTCACGGAACCTGGTTCAGGTTCAGGAAAAGATCCTGGTCTGGTTTAACACAGAGAAAGTTTGTGGTGACCTCAGACACGTGTTTAGTTACATTAAACCAAAACTAGGATCCTACCAAACCTTAAGCGAAGAGCTTTTGATGCCTCAACCACAGACGGGACTGCGGATGTGAACCTGGTCTCTGGATGCGACACTCGTCCACCTTGTTGTCTTCCGTCCACCCCGACCACTTCCTGTTGATTGGCTGCTGTTAATAAAGTTGTTCATTCCCAAAAAAACGCTGCCTCTGAACATGATCCAAGAAGCGATTACATTTCCTGCAAAACATTCAGTATTTTCTGCTGCGGTTTAACTGTATGGAAACATAATTTCTGGGGCTGTGACCTGGGTTGACGGAAAGTTTTGCACGCGGGACAAAGTTTCTCTTATGACGAGGGGAAGCACTTTGGCGTAGGGAGGCGGACAATCTGTCAGGAACACTTCGTTCTCACGGAGCCAGGTTCCTTCTCCGTACCTCTGGTCCATTTTGGAGATCGCTGAGAAAGCACTTTTTCTCTAATAAAAAAAAAAAAAAAAAAAAAGCCCACTCAGCTCGGATGGAAGGTCGAGACATGAAGGGAAAAGGTCCTTTTAAAAGGGATCCGAGTTTAGTCTGAACTGGGACAAACTGCCCCACATTTTCCTTTTCTTTTCCGGTGGAGGTTGACAGGCGGGGGATCCATCCTACAAAAATGCCTGAGGGTGCAGCGGCGTGCGCGGCCCTGATGAATAATCCAACACGCCGGACGGTCCGACATGACGGTCCGCAGTGTCGGACAGCTTGTGAATGCACGTGCACGTGCGTTTATGTGATTGACAGGGACAAATTGTGAGCAGGCTGCCTTTGCTTTGTTGAGCTGCTCCCTGATTGGATTACCAGCCCCCCCTCGCTAAATTGTCATCGGATTACACAACATCTGGAAAGCCTCAGGTGACGCGGAGAATCGCGCATGTAAACAAACAGACAAACACAGTTTGCGCGCTTCCAGACTCAGGCAGGTCCCAGATCAGGGTCGGTCGTCGTTTGATGGGATCCACGTCTCCCATGTAAAACACAATCGATTTACGATCCAATCCTCTGCTCGGAAACACTAGTAAACTGAGCGGCAGAAAGTGTCACACCATGTGCCCCCCCCCGGGTATCACCACTACGGACCAACGAACAAAACAAATGAGCTGAAAGATGCCAAAGACGCAGAGTTGCTGTAATAATCTCAGTGGGATTAGCAGCAGTGTCAAACCTCTCACTTCGGAGGGTTGTTACATGAAAACACTGACCGGTTGATGGAAAAAGTTTTCATCTGCTGTATGAAATCTTACCCCCTCATCATTTTGATGAAAATAAAAATCGCATGAGCTCAGTAAAAACTAAAGCAATAAAAGAAACGAAAGCATGCGGAAAAGCAAAAAAAACCCACACATCGCTTGGTGGGTTAGTCGTGACAGGCGCAGGGAAGACGGCGGGAGACAGACGCCGGGAGACGGAAGCCGGGAGAGGGACGACGGGAGAGGGACGACGGGAGAGGGACGACGGGAGAGGGACGACAGGAGAGGGACGACAGGAGATGGACGTCCCATTGGGACGCTCTGCTACTTACCTGTGTGGTCTTTGGTCCGAATGACAAAGATAATCTGAATCTGAATCTCAAAATCAGCAACCCTAGATGTAGAGCGAGAAAACCCCGATTACTCCAGTAAAGTACATCAAATGTGTACTGATGTACCGTACTCGGTTACTTCTGCTTAGTTACTTTCCAGAACCGGACTCTCGTACGCGGTGTCTTGCGCCGGCTGCTCCGCTCGGATCGTTTACATTCGACAGGGACGGTGCTTTAAATCTATCAAGTTGGACGTCACTTAAACACTGATTTAATTATTGCTCCCTTTACACTGTGCTGACAAAGGAAGCCAAGTCCCTCCGAGAGTGAGTTTACTGTAGCCGACCTCTGACCTCTCTGTGTTTGAGCCAAAGGGGGGTCGGTCTCTCTGGGAGTCAGCGATGTATTGAAACGCCACCTGCCGTCCCGGCTCCCGCTTCAGGTCGACCCGGACGGTGCAGGTTTACTGCCCTGGCACGTTTATGAGGCGGTCTGCCGGGACCCTGCAAGCGGTGGCGGTGAGCGGGTGAGCCGGTGCTCTCACACCGGCCTCACACCAGACCCGACCCGCTGCCGCCCATCAGGACCGGTACATGTGTTGAACACGATGCGGAGGAGAGAGGCCCGGCCTGAGACGGCCCGG
This sequence comes from Istiophorus platypterus, assembly GCA_016859345.1. Classification (NCBI taxonomy): domain Eukaryota; kingdom Metazoa; phylum Chordata; class Actinopteri; order Istiophoriformes; family Istiophoridae; genus Istiophorus; species Istiophorus platypterus. The sequence goes on along the minus strand of CM029122.1, from coordinate 2,779,245 downwards.
GACGGCCCAACACCCACCTCCTAAGAAACGGCGCCGGTGCAGCTGCATGGTTCGGCGAGCGCTCGCGTTAAAGCACTCCCCCGGAAACGTACTCAGGAGACATATGCATTCACATGCAGGCTTACATAGAAAAACATTTGACTCTTTATCCGAATCAGTGGTGGGTTTTATTAGCCTTGTGTGTGTGTGTGTGTGTGTGTGTGTGTGTGTGTTGGGCGGACTGTAGCTGGGAGCTAGTTATACAGGCTGCCTGGTTATCAGGGCTCTTTCAAAGTGCCTTTGAAGGAGACTCTGGCCAGGAGCTTTCAAAGGTGGAAATGGTGGGGGCTGCGTGTGTGTGTGTGTGTGTGTGTGTGTGTGTGTGCGTCCTCTGATGCCCTTTGGGGAGTGGAGCATTGTGTAACTCCTGGGCGCCTTCATCTGCTGTCGAAGCAGATTAAGAAGGCATAATGATGAGCATCTTCGCTGCCGTGTCTGTAAATAGTCTCTAGTATTCACTGATCAAACATGGGGGGTTTGTTTGCGATTTCTCACAATCGCCAACGTCCTTTTGTCTAATCTGCGGTCGCATTTTCAAAAAACCCTAAACACAACATCCATCTGTTGTGGACCAAACCATTAACACAAACTCAATTCAGGTTGCTTTCACAGAATTTGCGGTCCATTAATATTTGTCTCTCTAAAATCCTTCAATTTTCTTCCGGAACCATTTTATCCAGCTCTAAAAGTCGGGACCTTTCTCGTCCGATTTCCAGACATGTGCACATACCACAGCAGACGTGAAGAACCCAGCGCTCACAACCTTGATTATAGCATAAAGCCTTGACCTCTGACAACAGCACCTGAACTTTTTTAATGAAGAGATCATTGAAATATTGTGAAATAGCTGATTAGATCCAACCACAGCTGATTCCAATCTTAATCAAAGACGTAGCCCAGAGTTCAAGTTCTTTTAATCATATTGACGTGCTGTATATAGTAAAAACTGGAGTTTTGGGTTTTGGGCAACGTGGATATGGAAGAACTCTGGGCCTGGACCAGGGAGGATTAGCCGTTGCTGACAGGGACCAGACCAGAAAAGGACCAGATTGGGGGCCCCAAGCTACACTGGGGACTTTTTCTTTTTGCAGTGGTGGAAGAAACCATGGGGAAATTTCTGATGGCATGGGTCAATGTAGCACTCCACCAATCACATGCAATCACAAACTGGCTTACAGCCCAACCAAGAATAGTTTCCCCTTTACTTTCCTCTACTGTGTTTGTGTATTTCATTTTTCCACATTTGAAGCCACGTTTGTTGGATTTTTTGTTGATCAATTGCAGCAAGTTGATTTTGCTAATAAAGAAATTCTGTCACTCACTCATTTTATCATTAGATTGTATGTTGCCCAAACTCAGCCAAAAACATAGGATTCTCTGAAGTGAGGGATATTCTACAGGTAGAACTGAAACATGAAGCTAATACAGTCTTCTTCGTTATTTTGAAAGTCATTGCACTGTGATTGACTAATGTTCCTCCTGCATAGAAAATGTGCTAGTGCTTTGAATGATGTGACACTGAGTCGGGTTCGCCTTGTTTCAATAGAGTTCATGTAGCAAGAGTTTTCTTTTGCATTTTAAAACGTAGAAATGACATTTAATAAACAAAAAGTGGTTGTGAGTGGAAAAAGAACTATATGGCTAATTGTGTGATATAGGTTTGTTAGGAATATGGAGAAGGATATAAAGTTTCGGTAAACGCTTGTTGGAAATTGTAATAAAAAGTGTACGTCAGGGTGCCGGCACTTTATGTGGCGAATATGCAGCTGAGACTCGAGGTGGAACTGAGAGAATCTCAGACTCTGTGTGGGATCAACAAAAGACTCAAAACCACTCGGTCCTGAGTTTGCGTTTGACGAAATGTTGGAGGGAGGGTACATGATTAGATAGATGATACAGGATAGTGGCAACAAACACGAAAGTAGAGCTGATGGCAGTGGAGGCAAGAAAAAAAAATGAGACTGGCGAGAGTGACGGAGTTTGGAAAAAGATCTGAAAACCAAAGACAGGCTACTCTTGTCCATAGAGACAAAAATCAAAAAAATCACCTCTATCTTTACTGATTTGAATTTTTTCCCTTCAAGTCTTTCCCTTATTTTCGCTGCTGCTCTCCAGCAAACCTTCATCTACTCCATCAGCTTTCTCAGATAAAAGGGAATAGAGGTTCGGGACGGGGTGACCCAGCTTTGGGGTCGAGCGTGCTCGAGGTCCTCTGCCAGACACGCTCTCATGGTTGTTGCCGATGCCGCCGCCGCCGCCGTCGTCGTCCCTCTGCTCGCGACGCAAGTCTGAGACTCTCACGCTGCCGGACGGGAGCACGGGTTCAACCCCCGGCAGCATTTGGCTCATGGGAGCATCAGCAACAGGGGAGAATCTAGTTTATTTTGCAGGGAGAGCTCATCGGTTGAAAGGGGAGAACGTAACGAGTGCAATCAAACTGCTTCTGGGTTTCAAAATAAAAAGCAAGGAATCGAAAAAAAGTTATTAGTGTTTTCCCCTTTTTTCTTAGTCTGCAAATCTCATTAAAAAAAAAAAAATAAACAAAACCAACTATTTGTTTGTCGGCCTCTTGATATTTTCCCACATTCTTACACTCAGCCTGGATTCATTCCCATTCATTTCTAATGGGAAGAGAAATCTTTAAACATGAGTCACAAACCTTCATTTTACCTTTTTCTTTTCTTGTTTAAAGCTCAGTAACTGTCATAAAACCACAGGGCACCAGGATCCTCAGCTGATGACACTTAAACAGAAACTAAATCAACAGAGCATTTGTCGGGGACTATTTTCAGCAGCAGATTAATACAGAGTTGGTGTGAGTATTTAAGGCACTGTTATGTATATGCAAAAGCCCGAACAAAAACAAACTATATCACCATTGTACATGATAGTGTAAGAATCTCATTAATGTATTTTTTATTAGGTTTTTGACAACAATGGAGCCATGGACCCATGAATTCATGTATAAGTTATACGTCAGTCTTGGCTACACCAGAGATGCTCGTTATTAGGAACAAGTTACTGTTGGTTTCAGTCTATTCATGGGTTTGTTGACTATAAATAAGGGTTTTAACAAATACATGAGCATGGGAAATAATAATAATAATAGTAAGAAGTTTCTGGTTATGTATTATGGACGTAGCCCCACGGCTAAATGTTCATATTCTGGGCTGCAGAAATGTTCCTTCTCCTTGATGGTAGTAACAGGACCAGAAAAAAAACAACAGCCTTCCTAAAACATCCGCACAGGCCCTCAAATAAGTATGACCCCGACTAATTCAGGGATTTAAGTTCCGCACACGCACACGCGCATGCACGTGCACACACACACACACAAACACACACACACAGCTATTATTTCCACATCATCAGACCGAGCTCCGGAGCGATATCATTTCATCTGTGATCTGAAGTGGGGAGGAAAATCGACGAACGTTGCAGCCATTAAAGGGCTTAACATTTCATCTGTTCGCTGAACTCTGCGCTCCAACTTCCCAGCTCCGGCTTTAACTGCCACTGAACTCTGCAGAGGCCGGGACTTCAGTGAAGGCCCGATCTCAACGTTCCCAGCGGCTCACAGGACTGGCTCCATACTTTTAACTCACGCTTTGCCGCTGCCACTGCTGCTGATCGACTTCTATTGGGAGAGACGAGGATCTCCAGAAATCTTTATATATATAATAAGAAAAAGAGAGATGGGAAAGAAGATAAGGTGCGACCAATAAAAGTAACTGCAAATCAGTCCATCATCTGCCCTGCTGCAGGTTCATCCAGCCATGTGATGGGGAGGGGTGACAACCGTTTGCATCTGTCGGTGTGTATGCGTGTATTCGTGTACGTTTGGGCTTTTGGCGTGAAAGAAAAATGAAGAAAACTGTATCTTTACAAAGATTAAAAAAAAAAAAAAACAAAAAGATTTTGTTGGAATTTATTATGCTTAATAAATAAATCAAAGGAAAAATTCATTTCATATATCACTAGAGCCTCGGGGCGGTGCAGTACCCCCCCCCCCCTGTGGCTTTATTTTTTTTATTACGTTTTTTCTTTTATTCTGCCGCTTGCTGCCCTGCTGCTGCTATATATCTATTATCTATTGGAGATATACTAAGAATCTCAAGATATATTATATATATAATAAGAAAAAGAGAGATGGGAAAGAAGATAAGGTGCGACCAATAAAAGTAACTGCAAATCAGTCCATCATCTGCCCTGCTGCAGGTTCATCCAGCCATGTGATGGGGAGGGGTGACAACCGTTTGCATCTGTCGGTGTGTATGCGTGTATTCGTGTATGTTTGTGTGTGTGTGAGCGTGTGGGGGCGTGTGTGGGCGGGTTGGTGGGTGACGGCGCCCTCGTCTCCAGGGGCGGATGACGGCGGCTGACATCCGGCTGAACTCTGCGACCTCGAGCTGAACCCTTCCCAGGGCTCACGGTTCACTACTCTGGTTAAGGCTGGCTGTGTGTGTGTGTGTGTGTGTGTGTGCGTGCGTGTAGATGATGTATTCCAACGCTCCGAGGACCGACTCTGCTCCCGCGGGTCCTCAGAGGTCCCTGATCATGCGCCAACTGCTTTCGGATAAATTGAGAAAGACGGATTTTAGAAACTGGCTCTCATTTAAAGCGTTTTGTTAAAACTGATCAATTCCATTAGTGCTGTCAACCGATCAAAAATAAACTATGGCTCGTTTACCCCCAAATTTTCTGTGTAACTAAATCATGATTAATCACATTTATAGATGTTAAAGCGCAAACAAAAAGACGGTTTTCATCGGATCCGTTTTCTGATTTAAACGTTGCTCATTTCACGTCAAGGAAAAGCTCAAACAGGGCGTCAGATGTTTATGATGAAAGTTAAAGACGTGAACACGCGACTGAAAATCCACTGATCAACAAATGCTTTGAATACAACTCGCACTTCAATGTTTCCTCCTCACAGATGCTTCCTTTAGACGCCCCCCGCCCCCCCAGCGAGTGGGGACATGTCGCGTTCCTGTGGGGGGTTGCTCACTAATCCAAGAGCATCTTACTGTATGTTACACGGCTTCCGTGGCGCTCCGAGGCTTAAGAGGGTTTTCAAGATGAATTACTCGATCCTCTCGCTGACGCTTTATTTTCAACAGGCCTATCATTTCCTGGGAAGTTTCCTCGTTAAAAAAATAATAATAATTAGCTGGGTATTTTATAAATTGACATGGATATTTCCATTAAATGCATATGCAAATTGGTGCTTATTATGATGGAAATGGAAAAGTGGAATGTAGATTAACTGCAATTATTAAGTATATTATAGTATATTATATTCGAGTGTTTAAGAAAAAGTGGGGAAAAGAAAGTAAAAGGGAGTAGATGTAAAAAAGTAGATGAAAAAAACATCGACGTCCATCCTGAGCAGGCTGATGCTAATTTTTAATTCTTGAGGGTAGAAAATGTGCAGCGGGAGTTGCTTTATTTTACAGGTAATTGGGGAGAAATGTGTGATAACTAACACCTGTCTCAGTGGCGCGCCCACCTTTCCTGTACTTAACGGCTGAATACCAGATCACCTCTGAGGAAATTACGGGGGGGCTTTCCATGAAATTAGCTGGATTTAGCTGGACTCGAGGAATTCACGGTTGGATACAGACCCAAGTGTGAGCACTTGTCCATGCACACACACACACACACACACACACACACACACACACACACACACACACACACACACACACACACACACAAACAAACCCGGTGCGAGCGTCGCCCGACGAGGCTCTGGGGCAAAACCTCGTCACCCTCCTCCCCCGTGAGGCCGTGTGACACGGGGCAAAAATAGAAAACTAAATATGCTGCTGTCACAGCCGTCTCCCTCTGGCACAGTGCAGTGTGAATGTGTGTGTGTGTGTGTGTGTGTGTGTGTGTGTGTGTGTGTGTGTGTGTGAGTGTGTGTGTGTGTGTGTGTATGTGCAAGTGCACGTGTGCGCATGCGTGCACTGCCTTTACAGTCACACAGCTGTACTTCGTACAGGTTTACGCCATATTCGCTTAAATTAACTGTGGATTTTAGGTTTCCGCGGAGGGCAGCTCCGACATTCCGCTTTTTCCGGCGGTACAGGAGAATCCTGGGAATAGCTGTCCCTTCGCCGAGCAGTCTGACCTTTAGAGCTTAATTGCCGTGGCGTCAGCGGCCACTTTCTGCCCATTAGCAGCATTAAAACTTAAACCTTTCGATGAAAGCCTGGGGGAACAACCGAGGCAGATGAGAACCCTGACGCGTTTTTCGTTTGTCACCATTATTCATCCCTGTCATGTATCTTTCTCTAAAGGAAAATAAAGAATCAAATCCAAATAAAATCTATCAACTTTTCTTTGATTCCTCGTTGAAATTTCCAAGATTTAACCTCAAAATGGTTTCGGACTAATACTTCTCCACAGTTTCCATCCATTTATAGATTTTCTGTTTTCTGTAGATATTTTTATCACAAAATGTGAAATACAGAATTTCTTAAAGGAAAAAATAGCATGTAGGAAAAAAAATGGAAAAATTAAAAAAAAAAAACATCAGATCTTTCAGTAACTGAAGTGTTGTGACCCTTTGCTGCGGAGCTGTGAACTGTGTTCAGGTGTCTCCAGGTGGCTTCAATTACGCTTGAGATGTGTCTAGACCTTGACTGTTGTTCACCTGTGTACCTGAAACAATCGATTGGACGTAATTTAAAAAACAAAAAAAAAAAAAAAAAAAAAACAACGCAGAAACCTGTTTACCTATGGTCCCAGAATTCACGCAATTCATGCATATCGGGACAAAATCCAAAACACGGAAGTCCGGGGAACCGCCTGTGGACCTGGGATGATTTAGACCGGGACAAAGAGCAAAACCGCCCCCAGGTCTCAGTGTTCCCAGGAGCACGGTGGCCTCAGTGATTGTGATACGAAAGAGATTAGGAACCACCAGGACTGTGCCACAAGACCTGAGACTGAAACAACTGTTCACCACGAAGCGGCTTCAGGACCAGTTTCTGACTGTCCTTTAGTGATCTGGCCAGAGACCAGACCGGACCGGACCGGACAAGACTGGACCGGACCCATAGAGCATCCGTGGAGAGACCTGAAGACGACAGTTCATCGATGCTTCCCACCCAGTCCGACGGCGCCTGAGAAGATCTACCAGGAAGAACTGGATAAACGGCCCCAAACCAGGTCTGTGGAGTTCGTAGGGACGAACCGAGGAGACTGAAGCTTTAACGGTCGTCTGAGGGGCTTCGACACAGTTCTGAGAAAAGGACCTCTATGCTTTTTATCCATTTATAATTAAATCTACACCACAATAAGGAGTCTGAATACTCTCTGAGGCCACTGTACTCGCATCTCTGCCACCTTTGTCGTACAGAGTGCGCAAAAACATAAGCACGCCACCGCCGCCAATAGGCACCACCACCGCCGCCGCGTCTCACATCCAGACCCGGGTGTGTGCGCGTTTACTCTCCGGGCGCCGACCAGACATCGGAGGGCGCTGCAGTTCAAAGGGCCGGGGGCGAGGGAAATGTGAAAACCAACCGGCTCTGCAGCGGCTGACAGCTGTGCATGTGTGTGTGTGTGTGTGTGTGTGTGTGTGTGTGTGTCTGTGTGTGCGTGTGTGTTTCTGTGTGTGATGGTGTGTTTCTGTGTGTGTGTGTTTCTGTGTGTGCGTGTGTGTGTGTTTGTGTGCGTGCGTGTCTGTGTGTGTGTTTGTGTGTGTGTTTCTGTGCATGTGTGTGTGTTTGTGTGTGTGTGTGTGTGTGTGCGTGTTTGTGTGCGTGTGTGTTTGTGGGTGCGTGCATGTGTTTGTGTGTCTGTTCTCTGCCAGCAAAGGCTGTGTCCCAAAGATACCGGGGCAATGTTGCCTGGCGACAGGTACCAATTGTGTTGCGTTCCCGTGGAGACAGTAGGGAGGGTGGGGCTTTGATGAGAAGAACACAGTGTTTCTGACTCCCTCACATGTTCACACACACAGACACACACAGACACACACACACACACACAAACGTAAACATGCAAAGAAAGAACTAGATTAGAGCGTCGCAGCAGCGGAGCTGATGCCGAGTATCCTCACCAGCATCGTAACGCTGGTCCAGATGTGCTATAACAGTTGCTATGATGTCGGAAAGACAGTCGCGGTTCTGATCCGACACAATAAATCCCCCGGGTTCGTGATTCCGTGACACAGTGGAAAACCATTCCAGGCCCGGACCGAAACAAAAACAAAAAGAAGAGAGGAATCACTTAAATCCTCGGCCTCTGAGGAAACTCGATTGGCACTTAATCCGAGAGACAACTCCAGCAGTGACCTGTGATGGAGCACTTCTCTCTTGAATCAATAACAGGCTGGTGTATTTAATGTAATGGAGTCTTTCTATTTTTTATTTTTTCTCTGAGATCATCACAATGTCTTTTTCAACCCACTGGTCATGATTCTTTTACATCAACTCCATCTCTGTGTTTAGCTCTGCTCTTATTCTTCCATTTCAATTCAGTTCAGTTCAGTTTCATTTATATGGCGCTACGTCATAACAGAAGTTACCTAAGGCCACTTTTCACATAGAGCTGGTCTAGACAAGAGTCTTTATAGTTATTATTTACAGAGACAACATTTCCCCCATGAAATGATGGTGGTGGTGGTGGTGGTGGTGGTGGGGGGTTGGGGGTCTGCCCCAACCGGCTGGGCTGCGACTGGTTTTCAGTGTCAGTGGTTTTTGTTTGGTTAACTTTAGTTTTCTGAGAGACAGAGTGGAAGGAAAAACTGCTTGAAGCATTGGGCTCGTCTGCTGACGGACCCACATTTATAATTCTGGATTTATATATAATATAATATAATATATAATACATAATGGTGGATTTATGTTTCTGCGTCAAGTCAATGCAGAGTCTACATCATCGTGAGCATTTATCCTTCTGCGTTGGTGTCGGTCTGCAGGTACACCACCAGACCACTAGTTGGCGACGGCGTTCATATGCCACTGTTGAGTTTTTCGCTGCCGTTTTCCAGCAGTTAGTTGGTGTCACTTCAAAACAACAACGTCCAAACCGAGCGGATTCTGACGGAGTCGGAGCTGATGGATGTTTAACAGCAGTTTTAGTTTCTCCTGAATTTACTGCAACGCAGAAACGAAAGAGACGTCGGAGGAAACGTCTGTATGACGGCAGCGGAGGAGGAGGAGCAGGAAATGGGACGCCACCGAGCTGACCAATCACAGCTCTTGTGGTATGCGTCCCTGCAATGCTACAGTTTTTGGTAAGAGAACATCAGGCTACAGCGAAGGTTCGAAGCATAAGTGTAAATTGGCTTTAAGGTTTAAGAGTTGTAATCCCTAATCTGTCTATAATCCATAGTTTATAATGATGCGTCATGACAATATGCAAACAAGACGATAATATGAAAGCTGTTGCTCCTGGTGACAGTCTAGAGATAATCAGCTCAATCTGCAGCTTCCCTCAGCTTTACGGAGCTTTACAGTGAGTTTCAGCTCTTTCTTTGTCTGGTCGACTCTCACCGCTCTCATAGCGTCACTTCTGGCCACAACAAGCAGATGTTATCAGAGAAAGGAACATCTGTACAAAGCCTCCGCCCACTAACCTGCTCAGCAGCTAACAGCAGACGGACCCAGTTAGAGAACAGCTGGTGAACATGGTGGAGCATTTAGCAGCTAAAGAGGTTTCCCTCAGGAGCTAGTGGAGACCAAAAGCAGAGCGAAAAGAAGAGGGAACACTGGACAACTCCAAGTACATGAGGATGTTGCTTCGTAACTGTTGGATGTGTAAATAAGCAGCAGTGAAAAATGCCCAGGAGACATCTTCAGATCGCTCACTTCGTCTGGGCAACAACTCCATTAATCTAATGGAGCTAATCGATCACCACCAGCAGGGGAGGGGTCTGATTAAATGGCCACTTTGTGCCTTTTTCTCCTACAGTTCATTACAGCAGCAATTTCCTTTGTCATTCATAAGATAAGGGAGTAATCACGGTGATGTTTTTTTTTATTTTTAAAGTTTACTGTAGGTATTTTAGAAAACAAAGCACAAATGTTGTAAAACAAAACAAAAACAAAAATCCTGCTATTCAACCGTAGAGAAAACAACAGAAGAATTAAAACTGAGCCGTCAGAGGTTTTTGGGGTTATTCCAGATACTTCCTGGCATTTGAGGATGATGGAAAAAAAGCTGTGTTCGGAGGAGCCAGTCGGTAATTAAGCGTCGGCAAGCACCGCCCATCAGCTCAAGGCTCAGCCCCCTCCCATTATTTTTCTAGGCGGGCAACACCTCTTGTCCGTGTTGATAAGGGGCGGGGTCGGGCAGCTCTGTTTAGAAATAGGATGTGTATATATATTTTTTTATTTATTTATTTTTTTTTTTTTTTTTTTCCCTGATGTAAAATGCTGGTCATATAATCTTATGAATAAAAATCAAAATTCATAATAAAAAAGAAAAGAAGTCCATAGTTCTTCTGTATATCGTTTCAATCTTGACACTGAAAATCAGCGAGGTCACTAATTTCGAACGAAGAGCGACTGCTCTAGTTGCTCCTGGTGTTTTAGCTTTTCCCGTGCACTGTGCGCACCCACAGTGTCGAGACCTGCCCGAGGCCACCCCCCCCCGCCCTCCGTGTGGTGAGGTAAGAGGCCCCGAGTCCTGCAGCTGATCGAGATTCTGGTCTGGGGGGAATTCACCTTTAAAAAAGAGCCACGGCAGCACAGAGAAATTTACCCAACATGATTGAGGAGAAACGGTGAAGCCGGGACCCGACTGGGACGACATGTCGCCGAGGCTGACGAGTTCCCAGAGTCGGGCGGGGACAACCATCAGGGCCTCGTGGTGCGGCATAATCGAAGAGCGGCGACGTGGCGTCGTTCGGTGTGAATGCCCGATGAGCCTATCGTGTCAGAGTTTTTTACTACAATCCAGCCCTGGGTCGGACATCTCCCGACGACCTTCACGTTGACGCGCTGCTCTCGATGGCACCGGTAAACATGTTTATAATTTCTTGACCCCCCCCCCCCCCGAAAAAAACCATCACGCGACGACGTGAACGATGATTGGTCAGGGTCACGCTCGGAGCGTCGCCAGTCTCCGGTTTGAGATGCAGCGGGTGTGATCCTCGGATGCAGAAAGGGGGGGGGGCACGCTGTCTCACACACACACGCATGCAAACACACACAGTAATCTGCAAGTCGTCTTATATTATGCATCCTGGTTTAGAACTAATAATCAGCCTGTCTTCCCTCAGAGGCCCAAGACACTGGCTATCACTGAGTGTGTGTTTACAGTGTGTGTGTGTGTGTGTGTGTGTGTGTGTGTGTGTGTGTGTGTGTGTGTCCGAGCCCATGCCAGCCTCATATACACGGCAATTGGAGCATGAGAGGAAATAAGAACAGGAATCGGCGGCGCAGCAAACACTTGGTTCTCCACGGCCACTGTCCCCCACATCCCTTGGCCTTCAGCCAGCCACGGCATTAACGGCTCATTAGGAAGTAGTCAGGCTGTAAAAGGAAGTTGATCATTAACCCCCCCCCACACCCACACACACACACACACACACCTCCCCCCCAGCGCTGCATTTTGTTGTTGCCATAGTAACCTGGCCATGGAGCGCCAAGCGGTGGCGAAGGTCGAGCTCCTGAACTGGATGGTGCATCGGAGGGACCGTCTCTGGTTAAAGGAGGTGTGAGCTAAATTTTCTACGAGAGGCTGCGGAGGCCATAAATCACACGGCGGAATCAAACACACGCTCTCATACACACACACACACACACACAGTCATCATCATCATAATGGTCTGGGCCATAAATCATGATCGCCTTGCTCTCAGCGCCCTGCTGTTGTGAAAGCGGCGTCACGGACGCCGTCAGGCTTTCTGATATACGTGGTTTCAAGCTGTGTTCACGCTCAACCTGAGGTCAATTAATCTTAGACTAATTTTTAGACTAATTTCAGAAGGTTGAAAGAAGCATGTGGACTAGAAATTTATGGTTCTAACTTGTAAACGCACAGAGGCATGAAGAACGGGAGAGAAACTGATGTGAAAAAGCAGAACTTGAGTAGATGTTGAAGGCAAAACTACCCAACTCACTGAAATATTAATCAGCATTATGTCAAATTGTGTGTTGTGTCTCGTAGATTTCAGCCTCCGTGTCCAGGAACTTCAATCGACTGGTTCTATTCTGTCCCAGGTGAAAAATATATTAGATGTATTTAGGGTTTCTTTGTTGCCGTTTTTGCTGTTTGTTTTTAATGACTGTCTGAAAGAATACATGGTGCGGTAGCCTGCAGTGATTTACATTTTCAACGGACTGTCCTTCCTTCACATACTGAAAAAAAAGAAGAGGAAAATAAAAAGTCTGGAAGTGGGGAAGCAAAGCCAGAACAAGGTCAGAGGTCGTCCAAAGTCGGGGGGGATGAAAAGTACCGTGGAGACGGAGGAAGGCGTAGAAAGAGGGAACCTACATTTACCCCCACAAGGCGGAGAAATGTCAGAATAGAAGAATCAACACTGTCACGCGATTCTCTGTTGAGTCTCCCGCCGCTAAAACATTAGCAGGCCTGTCAAAGCTGTGTCATAAAGCAACGCGCGATGCAGCATTATGGGCTGGGGGGGCTGGGTCGGGGGGGGGGGCTGGGGGGGCTGGGTCGGGGGGCTGGGGGGCTGGGTCGGGGGGGGGGGGGGCATCGGCTGTGACAGATTCATTGAACGCGGCATCCTGTTTTCCGGCTTTATTTCTCTGATGCAAAACACACTTAGGGAAAATTGTTCGTGGGGCAACGCGAAAAAGTGATCGGAGCGGTGGCGGCAAAAAGGGCGACCGGAATTGATTTCCTGAGAATTCTGAGCGTGAGGGTCGGCCCGGGCTGTGTGTGTGTATGTGTGTGTAACGTGCGTTATTGTGTGTGTATGTGTGTGTGTCTTTGAAGGCATGCCCACGTGCAGCCTGGCACCTGTCCATCAGCGATCAGCTCTCCGAGCCAACCGGAGCTAATCAGACCTAGTCGCTAACAAACATCCCATCGGATCAGAGACGTTCAAGGGGCTCGGTCTGCACATGCATCCGATTTCCAGGGAGCTTGGTCGGAATTATCGCCTGTTACTACGACTAAAAGAAATGAAACCTGGGGTCGAGCGGATCTCGACGGAGTCGGACCCGACTTACGTCAAACAGCGGTTTTAGTTTTTCCTGAATTTACCGAGACGCCAAAACAAAAGAGGATGTTGGAGGAGGCGGTCTGTACGACTGCGGCGGCAACGAAGAAGCCAGAAATGCGACACTGCCAAGCCAACCAATCTCAGCTCTTGCGTTCTGCATGGCCGCGGCGCATAGCTACCTTTTTTGGGGTTTAAACATCAGGCTATGATAAGGCAAACTTCCTTAGTGCCTTATGAGCCTCCATCCATCCGTCTACTCCACAGGAGCAGAAAGGAAACGGGTGAAGGAGACAGATGCTGCTGGAGAGAAGGAGGATCCTCACTGGATCTGACTGGATCTGACTGGGAGAGAGTCGACTACACTGATGGTTCCTCTGCTGGTGTCAGGAACACACACACACTCAAAATGACACCAACAGCCGGGTGTCCGACTCGCCTCGAGCGTGTCTCGCCTTGTCCTGGCAGCCGGGACGGGGCCTCTTAAACATCGCCAGGACTCTCTCTGGTCCCTGAAGGGCCCCGCGACCGTCCACACATCGGCTTGTTTGTCAGCGGCGCTGGGCAGAAGGCGTTCGAACCCGTCAGGTTTTGGGACGGATCCGTTCGGAGGCTCCTCCTCATTCGCAGTGTCTTTGCATGAATTTAGTTGATTCTGTGATAGAATCATCTGCCGCGTCTGTCCTGCCGCCTGCCAACCAAAACAAGCAGACCCCCGCGGCGACCGTCCCCCGCGGCGACGGCCCCAGCCCCGGCCCCGACTCTCAGCTGCCCATTTCGTTGCACCAGGCTCAGCGCGTTGACATTTCCTCCTCGGCTGCTTTCTTTCTCCGAAGTCTTGAGGTGAATCTGAGCAGACACACAATTCTCTCAATTCCTTTTTTCTCTCTTTTTTTCGGGGCACGCTGAACGAAGCGTGTTAACGGCTGAGAGCCTTAAAGCCTTTTAGCTGTGCTGGTGGACGTTCAAAGAAAGGTCACACTATAGCGGGTGGGGGGGGGGGGGGGTTCTGACCTTTGCATCAATCTCTGAGGATGATTGTGGATCACTGAGAAATAAAATAGCACCTGGGCCGACAGTCACACTTGTGGAGAGCGGCCTGGACCAGCAGCCGGACCGGAGCCCGTGGAACTGGTCCTGATCGTCTGTCAACCCCATCAGTAGAGGGCAGATGCCCCTGAATTCAGGCGATTAAAGACAAACGGCGGATGAAAACACGAGTAATGTGGATTGACTCAGATCTGTAATGAATGTGAACGATGATCTCACCGGTTCTTGGGGTTATCATGGCTGCTGAAGGTTTAGTGTTCTAGTCCTCATCCACCTCCGTGTCCTAAGTTTTGATGGAGACAGGGGACATCCTGAAATACACCATCCGACTCTTTTACCATCTAATGTTGCGTTGTCCGACCGTGTGTTCGGCCTCTTGGCAGCTGCTAAAAACCAACAAACCTCAACGACTACATAGATCATCTGTTCCTACCCTGATACGAACCCTGGGTGGCGGCAGGAGCTATAGCCACAGAAAAAACCTGTCAAAATCAGCCTCTTGTGATTCAGGGACGCAACGGTAACACAAACACAGTTGGGTTGGGTTCAGGGACCCACCACGGTCCAGGTTAAACGAGTACTTTGCTAGGTTTCAGCAGAAGCTGCACAGAGGTTCTATCAATCCACGGGGCAGCTGCCTCGTCTCAGGCTGCGTCGCTCGCCTACGCCGCAACGTAAGTGGCGTTTCCCTTTAAGGGAGCGTGTTGCCGACAGCGCACAAATCCGGCTCGGAGCGATGGGAATGAAACGGGGCGACACGGGGAGACGGAGGGAGACAAGAGAAAACAACAGAGCGATGAAAAAGATGGAAAAATAAATAGAATGGAGGCGGGAAGCCACATGTACATGTACATGCACAGCGGCCGGAGGTTTTCAGAGTTAATCCGCTGTAGTTTCTGTCCAAGTGAATTGTTCTTGTCCTGCCGACGTCAACAGACAAAATGATTAAAAATGCCCGAAATAGACGCAAAGCATTTTGGCGACAGGGGCAACACAGGAGGGGCCGTTTGCCTCCGCCCCTCCCTCGGACATCCGCCCTTAAAACGGCCACGTTGGGACAAAAAGTGTGTTACGGTGGAAGACGCTCGGCCATATTCAAATGCCTGAACAAGAGGGGAACTGTTTTAACACGGGAGGTGTTGGTAACAGGTGTTCTCATTTGCATGTTTTTCAAATTTCATTTCCACACAATTGAGAGGGAAAAAATAAAAGAATAAGAAATACAGATGCAGCCAGAGTTTAACGATTTAACAGCTGCGGGGCCCGTTGGTGAAAGTATTCAGTGTTGGAAACACGCCGGCGTGGTGTGGATCCGAAGGACGGAGAGAAAAAACGTTACTGGGACGCACTCACACAACAGGAGGAAGAGTGGGAACTGTCAAAAGAAAGAAAAAGAATCAGAAGATAAAGGACAGAAAAATGACGGGGGGGGTGTCATGCCGCTAAGCAGGGGAAGGAAGGGAGGAAAGAAGGAAGGAAGGAAAGAAGGAAGGAAGGATGCGACGACACGTGCAAGGGCAGGGCGAGGGGGCGAGGGACAAAACTAGATTGAAGGAGGAAAAGGAAGCGACGGCGAAGAATCACTCTGAAAACGGCTGAAAGAGGAAGTAGGAGCAAAAAGTGGAGTTAGGTCGGATTAAACTCGAATCAAGGAGCTGGAAATAGGCGGCCGCCCCCCCACCCTCTGCAGCCCATTGTGTAGCTCGGCGTCTGCCCCTGGGGAAAAGGCTGCGGCGAACAGGTGGCAAACACGTCGAAAATGCATAAGCCTGTGTGTGTGTGTGTGTGTGTATGTGTGTGTCCATAAACGTATGGTGCATGATAAACTCAATTATGATAAAAGGGACGAGCTGTGTGTGTTTATGATTATTGGATTTGGACGCCGAGTCGAGGCTCTGGTGAGTTATTTCTGGGAATCTGGAGGAGAAAATCACAGATTGTTTTATTTGCATTTGGACTCAACTTCCCAGCCTCTCTCTTTCTCTCTCTCTCTTTCTCTCTCTGTCTTAGGGACTCGACCACATGTCGCCCAGACGTCCCCAGAATATTTAAGAATCGTCTATTCAACCCCCCCCGACTCCAGGTGACAGAGCACCCTTCAGGGTCCCGTGGAAATCTCCCCGCTCATCATTCATAGAGGAGCCATCATAGTGTCTCGCGGAGGCCGAGCTCGGTTGAGGTACAACTGTTATTCCTCAGCCCGTCCATGAATCCCCCCCCCGATGTCCCCGTGCAGCGAACGGCTGTTGAGCGCTCGTCTTTGTCCGTGATCCCTGTTAGTTTAACTGAAGTCGAGGCCATTCGAAGGTAAAGTTTCACACCGATAGTGTTTGACCCGGAAATAAAACCGACCCAAAGTTACCGAAGAGTGATTTAACGTCAGGGTGGAAAAACTGTGTTGAGTCTTGAGAACTGGTGGCTGTGGCCAGGTGGACCACACCTGAAGGCTTCAAGTTTATTTATCCACACATACAAATTAAAAAGAAAAAAAGTACAAAAAAAAAAATAAAGACAGTACAACAATGTGCAGAGAAAAATTAAAAAATTCCTCGACGGATTATATGGATACTAACACCTAAAGTTGATGAGAAGACTAAGTGTAAAAATGGCTGCAATAATAATAATGAGAAGAAGATATAATTATAATGATAACAATCCAACTAATAATCACATCGCCATGTATCACATAAATTCATGTGCATGAAAATGGTCGTATGAGGTGAGTCATCAAAAGTGGGATTTAATAGGAAGGAAAAAAAAACTGGGAATTTAATTTCAAAATGCTAAAAACTGTTATTTTTTATGCTTAAAGACAATTGAACAGTTCATACAAGGAAACAGGATCAGAACTTGAGAAACTATTTTTATGTCACAGTCTTTAAAGCAACTACTAGATGTGTGTGTGTGTGTGTGTGTGTGTGTGGTATTCTCTGCGATGTTCTCTCACCACCAGAGTCTCTTTGATTGGCTCCTCGCGAGGGATGATGTCACCGTAATGGACTTCCCTGGATAATGCTGTAAATCCCTTAATCCGCGTTTTGTGATATCATCCCTTTGAGCCCGCTGCACTCACACAACAAAAAAAACAAACAAAAAAACAACTAAAAAAACCCCAACAACACACGGGGGGAACTTGGCAAAGCCGGATCCTAAAATCAGAACCGCGGATGTCCGGGCCCATCTGGTGCCGGAGCGCCGGAGTGCGATGACGCTGTGAGACTTCCTGTTGCTCCCAAAGCACTCTGGGATGCAAACTGGTTTAAACAACTAGTTAAAAAAAATATTTATTTATTAATCACAAAAATCAGCACATCGCGAGAAGAGACGACACAAATTCAAGCCCGTGCTCATGGGAGAAGTCCGGATAAACTCTGCAACCAAGTTGGGTAAAATGCTCCTGTAACCCGACGAGAGTAATGTTTGGGGGGGTGGTTAGTCCGAGACCGGGCCCAAGACCACATTTACCGGATTGAATGAGAGTGGGGACTGAAATGGAAATGAAATGGAAAAGGAGGGAGATGAACATAACGAGGCCCATGGTGCCACAGCAAACCAGCCGGGACTCTGCTGCTTTGATATTTAAGGCAAAACAAGCCCGACTTGGGACATGCGAAGAGTCACCGACTCTGACGCCGTGCTCTGTTCCCGACATACCCAGACTCTCAGCAGGGGGGGCACGAGCGGGAGATCGGCGGGGGCTCAACTAGACGGCGGCGAAAAGAAATGACAAAAAAAGAAAACAATGCAATAAGAGCGGCTGTGAGACCCAGGAGGTCATAAAGTCGGGTAAAATCAAAAAGAGAGCCTTAAAAACTATCTATGATCAACCGGGTAAATCCAGGTGCCGTAGGGTCCCATAAGACTAAGTCAAACCCCCCACACACATCTGTTTGCCCTCTTTTTCTTTATTGTTTCATAAACAGCAAAGCTCGGGCTGAACCACAGCTTCACGGGGGGGGGGGGCTGCTAAACTCTCCATGACATCCCGTTCACCCAAGCGTCGACATTTCACCATATTTGAATACTGCCGAGTGGCCCCTGAATGCAGCGCACGGAGTCGCGGGTGGCTAACGGGAACCAGCGACAGAGGGCGAGACGGAGGGGCAGAATGACGGCGGGACGGCGAGAGGGGGAGGGGGAGGAGGGTGGGGGTGGAGGAAAAGTGGGTGAGAATAGAGAGACGGATGGAAGGAAGGTGGGGAGACGGACAATGGATGTGAGATGTCGAGGGGGCAGAGGACGAGATTTAGCCAAACGGACGGAGAGAAACCAGCGACCAGCATTTTCCTGCCAACGGGAGAAGCTACGCTAAAAAAGACACGCCGAGGAGACGTGAGGACACATTGAACCTGCTGAGACAGCTGAGGGCCGTCCTGGTGGAGGCCCATCAAAGCCCTCGAAGGCAGCACGAAGGGGGGGCTCGGAGGTCGAGATGGATGGGGGGGGGGCAGCGAGAGGCAGAGGCCCCCACACAGTAAAAGACCATTCAGATAAAAGGGGCACGAATTTATAGAAGATATTTTTATATAAGGGGATAATAGGCATGAATGTTCTGCCTATTGTCGACATTTCAAAAGAAGGTTTTCAGGATAATGACAGAAAAGAGGCCACGACATTATTAAAAAAAAATAAAGAAAATCGTATCATAATCTCAAGACACATAAAGCACTTTTACCGTTTCAGATATTGGATATTTGGATATTAAGCTGTAGTAAAGGGACATTTCCACAGTGATCAGTGGCTGGATATTCATGACAGTTTAGGTCTCAGCAGCACTTTTCTCCTTCTCAGGTGGTCGATCAACCGAACCTGGCTTTCGGATTTAATTTCAGTGTAACGTAGCTGGGAAACAGACCTGGACTTTTTCCAAAGCTCGTGTCCTGTGGAGACAATTTTCCTTAAGTTCTGTCTCTTGGAATAATAAACCAAAACCCAGAGATAAGTCTGGGGCTTAATTGCTTTCAACGAGTTGGATGAAAGACAGCGGTTTCTTTCCGTGGTTGCTGCTTTCCTACCCTTAACAAAGCGTCGGCATCTTCGGGGGGGGGGGCACGGGTGTACATGGAAAATGCATCAGAACTATAGCATGGCGCTAATTTGCTTTTACTTGATTTTGATGCTTGAAAATACAAATGGGTCAGTCAGCTTTAAAGTTTCCTATCATGACGAGGTCAAATCGATGATAACACTCAGTTAAAGCGGCATAATGAATATAAATAATGTAGTTTATGTGTTTTATTGCATCTGAAGTGCACGAGTTTGAATTCGGAGCAATTGAAGCGAACAATCATTGTCACTCGCTCTGTTCTGAGCCGCGAGGAACTGGCCTGTGTTTTTCAAGGTAACAGAAGAACAACTACGTGAGACATTTCAGGACTAAACCCAATTTAAAATAATCTGAAATATTTCGAGGGAGAAGTCGAGGCTCGGGCGGCCGAGCGCTTCTCCGCCGCTGCGCCACATTTTTCCCGCTCTCCTGTCGCCACCCCGCTGGTGGGCCGGCTTTGGTGGACGTGCACGGCCGCGCAAGATGGACCCAAATATTGCACGCCATTATTTTTTCGCTCGCTCACACACGTCCGGAAAGCAGCAGTAGATCGATAGTAATTTATTTTACCACCACCATTTCTTCATATGAACCGCGGCTCCCCAGAATGTCCTTGAGGAAATGGAGCATAGTGGTGGGGGCTTCATACTCGTGACAGGAGTTGAGCCGGGGGCTCCAGTCTCTTGGTTTAGTGGTTTAGGCCTAAAAGAAGAGGAGCTAAAATGGAAATGTAAGGACCCATTACCGTTGTAACATGCTCTAACAGACACACACATAGAGAAACGGTGCACAAGTACTATCGATCACGCAGAACAGTGACCCCCCCCCTCTCAGGACACTTCCTGGTTCCAGGTGGACAAGGTGAAAGACACGGCGGCGTATCCGCGGTGATGTGGGTTAAACAGGGCGGAAGCTGCGTGAATCACAAGCTGCGACACCACAGAGCCGAGCTGCCGCGCTTCGCCCCGACCGGACCGAACCGGTTCAGGGGACAGTTCGGCATTCCCGGGAAACTTTGGTTTTTAACCGGAACGCTCGAGGACGGATGAGAAGCTCGATGCCGGCGCCCGCGAGGCCGCGGCACATTAGCTAAGCCTAGCGCGAGATAAGCTGGGGATCCAAAGAGCCGAAAGCTGCCCAGCGAACGTTTGCTCCAACCGGGCGACGGCAGTCTAATCGGGGGCTTGACACCAGATCTGCCCTTAAACATTTTCAAATCTCGTAATTTACCCGCGGATCCTTTTAATACCCACCGTTTTTCTCATTTTCTGCTCAGCTCACTTGTTGCCGTGGAAACCTGTTCTCTTTCTTTTTTGGGGGGCGTTTTTTTGGTTAAGAGCCTCCTGCCAAAAGGTGTCAGGGACTCGACTCGACGATCAATTCAGGCGTCACAGGCACAAGAAAGAGCCAAAGGCAGAAGAC
Source organism: Istiophorus platypterus (assembly GCA_016859345.1). Classification (NCBI taxonomy): domain Eukaryota; kingdom Metazoa; phylum Chordata; class Actinopteri; order Istiophoriformes; family Istiophoridae; genus Istiophorus; species Istiophorus platypterus. Next base: position 2,758,543 of record CM029122.1, on the reverse strand, counting down.
GTGTCCTGACTCCCACAGAGAAGAAGCACCGGAGGGAGGGAAACAAAAATAGTCCCGGGGGGGGGGGGCAGGATGGAACAAGACGGGGGGTGATAAGAATAAAAGAGGCGATATCAAACACCAGGGGGAGCCATCCACCGTGTCTGACTCACGCGCCGCAGCCTCGGGTACAGCGTCGCCATCCGGCCGTGGATACGGAGGATAACGAACTCTCGTCTCCGTATCCGCGGCCTTCGCTGCGACAGTCGGCACTCGGACGTATCTCGATATATCCTGTTTATTTGGCGAGAGGAACTTTCACGCCGCCTCGTCATGTGAACAGACGCCTTCTCCTCAGCCGCTCATATGTAAGAAAGACAAACAATTTAGATAAAAGCTTAGGAGGACTGAAAAACTCCGGTTATCTGTTCCTGGTTCTCCGCAGCCGGAGGCCTCGGCCTTCGGAGAACGCCGGCCTCAGACAACTCGTCACTTCCCGTCTCTCCTGAGCGTCCCAGCCAAGGAAGAGGCTCCTTTTTTGTTGTTTTTTGGGGTGTTTTTTCCGTCCGAGGCGTCAGCCGGGACACTTCAAAGCAGCCCCCCCCGTCGATTCTCAGTCCCTAAAGAAGCGAAGCAGATGAAAGCGCTCTGGCAGTATTCAGATTACTGGGGGGGGGGGCTGATATTACAAATATCAGCCAAAAAAAACCTGTTTATGCAACATGTAAAATTTATATATATATATATTTATATATATATATATATAAATTTTTTTAAATCTGGAAACCTGATGATTAATCTGCAAATGTAAATAAAAGCGATTTCGCTTTAATTTTCCATCATGGTGCATTTTAGAGTAATTGGTCATTTAAAATGCAACTGTCATGAATTTCAATAAATAATCTGATTATGAAAGTAATATATTAAGACTTTAATTATGCTTTAAATGAGATTTTTGATTGATAAATGCAGTCTGCGTTATTTTGGTGGTGAAAACGTCAACGGATCCTCGCCATGCGTTCGGCCAATCCACACACACACACACACACACACACACACACACACACACACACACACACACGCACACAAAAACTTAAAACTTTTCATTTAAAAATAATAATAAAAAAAAAAATTACCCAGACGGTTTAGGCACAAATTACCGAGAAACATTATCGGACCCAGAAGTGTTTGGTACGAACAATCGATTCTGAATCAACCAGCGCGGTCGTTTCACTTCAACTCCGTCCTGAGAACCGCCGGCACGGCTGCGACGGAGAAACCCGGCGGACTGGGCTCGGAGCCACGTAGCTCAAGTGTTTTATCACACACTTCACACTATCTTTCATTCTTCCAACGCCCTGATGAATATTTAAACCATTTAAAATATTTATTCCTGCTTGCCTGAGGTAAAACTTGTATTTTCTGGTGTGAGATTGAGATGTATGCACTTTGAGTGGAATGTATATTTACATAATCTTCAAACTGGCTTAAATCCTGAATTTTTCTACCCCCCATCCATCCACTCTGTGCTAGAATCAGCCAAACTACAGTCATCTACTGTTCTAAAACGTCGTCGGCATCTGTTCCCCCCACATCCATGTGGGCGATGAGCTCCAGAGGCTGATCTGTGTTCTGCTTCAGGCCACGAGTCGTGACTCCAGTCTGTTTTTCCTCGTGCACATTGCCTGCCCCCCCCCCCAGAGTCTCCGTGTCGGCTTGTTAGCGTCGTGGGACCTGAGATTGCTGTAGATCTCCGTATTTCCTTCTTACGTCACCTGAGGGAAAAATCGCCCAAGTTACTACCATTACTACCTGTTGATCTGTGGATGCGTGCATGCACACACACACACACACACACACACACACACACACGCACTACAGTATATTCGTCCCTTTGCTGGTTGGTTCCCATGGAGACAGTATTGTGGCTCTGCCCCTCCCCCTGTGCCGACTGTCGTGCGCTGGCCTCTGGTCTGTACATTTATGTGAGACCTGTAAAAACACCTTAGTCCACCTGTTTACTTCCTGTTTACTTCCTCCTTCACCTCCGTCCCCCTAAATCACCACGTTGGTGTTCTGGTTTGTTCGTTTTTAAATTTCCTTATGAGACCAGTCGGTATTTCTACCTCTCCCCGTTCACTGGCCCCCGGTCCGACCCCTTCTGTCCTGATGCCGAGGATGGCGCCGACCCGGGGACTCGGCGGATTCCGGTCCAGCGGATCGGATCATCGCTGAGTCAAAGCCGGACACAAAGAACACAAATCGTGTGTGTGTGTGTCAGAGGTCATTCTGTATGAACCCTTGCAGATAACGGTTTAGAAACATCCGTCCTTGTCACCATGGTGAAGAAACATACATGAAAGGCTGTCTTCTGTGTGTGTGTGTGTGTGTGTGTGTGTGTGTGTTTCTCCAAACGTACGACAACAGATTTGTCTGGTAGTTCTGTTGTATCACAGTATGATAAACGTCCTTATGTGGATGACGAACATCGTGTGTTCCCGTTCGAATGTTTTGCAAATTTTTTAACAAACTTCTTTAACAGTCAGAGAAAACAAAAAAAATATGTAATTACTGTGTTTTTCTATCAAGTGATTCCAGGCCAAAGTTTCATGAAGGAAAATGAAATTTGAGGAAAAGAAAGCAACAGTTCCTGTTCTATCAGGTGTCATTTCTGACAATATGAAGCATAACTTCACTCCACTGTCGATATTCTGTGCCTTTTTTTTTTTTTCCAGCCGTCCACTTCATTTGTAGATGCTCTTTTGTTTTGATCTTTATCAATATAGAACAACGACGCTGGAGCTAAACACACACAGGATCAGATGGAGGTTCGAAAGATCATCGGCAGTTAAAAAAAATTCCATCAGCCTTTGTCCCCTCAAATATTTTATATATATATATATATATATATAAATAAAAACAGCAGGATCCCTGAGAGCCTCACTGCTGTTACATCACAGTGACCCACCTCCAAACAAAAGGAGCAGAGGGGAGGGACAAGGACGGAGCGAGGAGCAGGGGGCTGAGGGGGCGATCAACAGGGAGCAGCTGGTGGAGGCGAGGAGATAAAGGAGGAAGGTGCATGGTGGAGTGGATGAAGGAGAAGTGAAGGAGAGAGGGAGGGAGAAGGGAAGCAGAGCCCCCATCCCCGCCCCTGCGCCCTCATGCCCCCCTCCCCCGACCGTTGCGTCCCCGCTGCATGTGGGCGACACGCAGCGCGGTGGCGGTTGCCGGTCGGCAGGGAACATCGTTGCTGCTTGCAAACACACCAGCTCTCACACACACACACACACACACACACACACACACACACACTCCTCCCCCTCCCCTCTTCACTTTGGATCAGCTTCAAAGCCACCCCCACCGCACCCCCCAGCGCACCCCATCCCCCACCTCCTCCAACTGTCTTGGCCGTGCACCGTGTGCACGAGGCAGGATGCTCCCTCCTCCTGTTGCTCCGAGGTGTTGGCGTCATATTTAACATTCAGGCCCCCTCCTCGCTCGTATTCCTTACATCATCCCCTCCGCTCCTGGGAGCATTATCCAATTTACAGTGACATGCGTTTATCTGTGCATGTTGACTGGGATTAAAATCAAAGTCGTTTCTAATACTCAAGGCGCTGGGGCGAACTAACCGCTCGCTCGGTAAAGTTGCGGCCAATGAAAAGGGCCTGATGCCTTACAGCTCCTCATTTATTTATTTTTTCCTCCACTTTGAAATCGGAGGTTGGACTGGGGGGGGGGTATGGAATGATATCTGCCTTGTCTGTTTATTGAAAAACACCGACACCGCCGCCTGATGTCTCTCCACCCGGGGGGGGACAATGCACTTTGAACGCTCTGCCAGCGCAGGTACTAGGCCTCGGCTGCAGTCGCAGCGAACGATCAGATATCGCTTCATATTAAATCACTTGCTCCTCCCTCAAACATGTTTTTGACAAGGCCATGGACAGAACTTCTGCCGACCGGTTCCCTCTCCCTGTGGCATCGCCCCCAAGGCCCACTGGGGGTCGATCCGATGAGGTTCTGCAAGCGCCTTTGTTTCCATCTGCAGGGGCTCGATCGGCGCCAGGATGCTCTGATCACCGACGCAAAGTTATTTCACATTTATTTAGCGGCGGCGCGAGCCTCCATTTCACACGCGCTGAAAACACAACTGCCGCCTCCGGCGTCCTGTTACACTGCAAACCGTCCAAAAGCCTCGGTTATTTTTCTTTCTTACACAAAACGGTCTCCCGTGGAATTCTGAAGCTGCCGCTTGAGAATTTGACACGAATTTGACTGATGTTTTTTGTACCGTCTCTGCAGAAACAGGCTGTGAAAGGTTTAAAGTCAGGAGATGTGCTGACTCAACGCAGACGGCCATTGGTTTCCTTATTCTAACCCCATTGTTCCATCACTTGCATGTGTGCATTGTACCCTAAGTTGTAGCCTACACCGTATCCTACGCTTTAGCCTGAACATGCTTCTCACAAAAAATGTCAATTCGTCTCACAGCGACAAAGACCGCGAGAACTGTAATCGGTCGGTTTGGCAGCAACAAATCTCCTGCTTCTCCTTTTTCCGAAAGACGACGTTTCGCTGTGACACGGAAGCGTCCTCCTCCGTCTTTCTTTCGCTTACGCGTCGCAGTAAATTCAGGAAAAGTAAAACCGCTATTCAACATCCGTCAGCTCCAGCTGACAGCCGCCGTTGTTTCAAAGTGCACCGTCAAACACGCGGCGGCGATGAATCAACACAGTGGCATGTAAACGCCAGCACCGACTAGTGGTTTTGTGGTGTAACTGCAGTGACGCCAACACAGAAGCGTCACGACGGCGTTGGACACTTGCGGTGGCGACGGCGTAGGTACGACACAGAAGCATGAACTGGCCTTTAGTTTGTGTGTGTCTGTGTGTGCGTCGGTTCGATTGGTCATGTATATCTGTTGTGTATGACTTCAGAGCTTCCTTGTGTGGCTGATTCGATGAGAGAATAAGGGGAAGGAGAGATTAGTGCATCGAGGCTGCGTTTATAACTTTTGAATTTTCTTTCATATTGCACTTTTACAGCTGAACATCAGTATCTTTGAACCCTTGTCTTGACTTTCCTCTCGCCCCTGGTCCCTAAAAGACCCCTCCAGGTTTTCCTTCCCCCCTCCGCTCCATCCCTCTTGGCGCTAGTAGCCTGGAAGCTTCCAGCTCCGATATTCCGGGCTCATTAATATCACAGTTGCTATTGACACTGGGCCTTTAATTAGCCCGGCCCGGCCTGTCCCGAAGGAATTAACATCACATTCGTGCTGCAAAGACGATCGAGTTTAATGGCTCGATAAACAGCTCGTCCCTGTAACGCAGCTACTTTGGCCTTTGTTGTGACCGTAGGTGGTGCTTGGCGGTTAGCGCTGTTAGCGCTTGGCCAAAGAGGTCCTGTGAGAGTTCATCGACCAAGTTAGATGGTCGGGTTTGATTCGGGGGGAGTGGGCTCCAACGAAAGCCTTGTCTCCTGCCTAGGGCCACTTTACAGCTGCAGCAAGGTGCATGTCCGAGCAGGTGGACATGCTGCAAAATGATGACTGACATTTCCTACATGTCGACGTAGTAAAACGTGTAGATTAACGCGTGCGGATTGATGACACTGACGTGCACCTACGCTGGTTAACTTAGCTCTTTGACATCTCGAGTGTGTCGGCTTTTCTTCGAGGAAAATGTCACGGTTGCATTAACGCCACATGGCGACGCAGGTGGGAGCAGGCACCGTTTTGTTTCCCGTGTCTCGCGCGTAGCACCCGCTGTCATCAGCAGATGCTTCCTGGCAGCTGTCTGAAGCGTTTTAATGACTAATCCCCGTCCACACCTTGTCCCCGCCGATGTATCCGTTTTGACACGACGCGGCGCGACGCGTCGGCCTTCCCGTCCACGCCGCTGGAGTCGGAGGGCCAGTCGAAACCCCGGACCTCATTGTGCCGGGGCTAAATTGAGCCTCCTGTCAGCCTCCATCCCGTGGTCCAGGAGCTGAAAATGAACAGAAAATCTGACGTGCAAGTTCTCTTTCACATCGGCTTTACCCTCCATCACAGGACAAAGGCTGGGCGGAATATAACAAGAATTTCATCTCTGCAGCCAGAGCCCTTGTTTAATTTTCTCTGGCCATTATCCTCTCCTATTCTTTACCTTACAATGTCCATTCGGTTTGCTCTCTTTACACTTGGTCTATTTCTGTCCCCTCTCAGTTCCCATCCGCTGAGCCAGCAGTGCTCTGGACCCCTCGAGGAGTCATTTTGGCAGCTATTAGTTCAGATAATGGATATGACTTTCTAATTTGCTCCTTTGAAACCAAGTGAAATCAACATCTTAAACTTGGTCCCTCTGCCATAACAGGTTTTAAGAGTGGGGTCAGGAGGAAGACCAGCTTGCCCTGCTCCCCTCGCATCACTGCATCATTGTGTGACTAACACATCTGAAAACCTGGGTTCAGAGTATGTCTCTCTAATAGTGTATTTTTCAAAAAAATGCATAAATCATTAAAACAAAAACGTCGTCCTTAGATTGCAAATCACCAAACAACTGTGGTCTGATAACTAATGGAATAACCAGCAGTTTTCCAACATTGGCAGACGTCTGTTCAAGTTTTTGCTATGTGGCTCAGGGCAAAAAAAGCTGAGTATACAACAAATTTTCAGGGCCTTTATGACTAGAGGCCATTTTACGCTTCTGTGTCGAACCTTCGCCAGAGCCTGACATGCTCCTGAAATATTTTTGTTCTGAGCTGCGGGGCCGCAGGCCGCAGGAACTGCGATTGGTTGGCTTGGTAGCATCGCATCCTCCGATGTCATCTTTCGTTTCTGTTCGACATCTGTCGGCTCCAACTCCATCGAGATCCGCTCGGTTTCAGTCGCCGACAAACTCGAGGAAAACCACGTCGAAGAAGCCTGACACGGTGGCGCTTAAATGCCACTGCCCACTAGTGGTTTCACGGTGTAATTGCAGAGTGAAACCAATGCAGAGGTATAAATGCTCATGGCAGCGTAGGCCACTTGCGTGGTTCCGACACAGAAGAACAAATCTGGCCTAAAGCTTCTTGCCTTTCTGTCGCTGCCTTCAGGGCCTCAGGGCCTGTTTGCTGGGAACCATCCTTCGTTTGAACAACTGGATGATGACTATATAATGGGTTTTCCCCTCTGTGACCGTCTTCCCCGCCGTTCGGGCGGTGGCAGAAGGAACCGAGGGCTTTTTTTCCTCCACATTTCCTGAGCTGAGGGACTTTGACACCATTAAGAGGAAAAGCTGTTTTCCACCTGTGTCAAAGTGTCGCCCTCAAGAGTGACACACATCAGCTGTATCACGGTGACCCTGATCTCGTGGGAGTAAAAAGAAAAAAAACAGCTGCCGTTCTTGAGAGCTGCTGTGTCATTGCAAGGTGATGCACATTATACACATCAGCGCCGCAACTGATGGGCGGATGTGAGCGAGTTTGGAGAAAACAGTGGGTGCAGGTGTTCTGAAGAAAGTCGTACTCCACCAGTCTGCTTTATGGTGAGTTTAATGAGGTAGAGATGCTGAGGTTTATGGCCTAGTTCTTCTTGGTAGATTTTCTACGGGGCTTTTGACAAAATGGGAACAACTAGATCCCAGTGCTGGGTAGGACTATCCTTTTTCACAGAGAGAAAGCTCCTTTCCTTTCCCAGGCTCTGGCTTTGTTTTCCACTCTCGTCTGCCTGCCTGCCTTCGAAACAAGTTTCAGGATTTAATATTTCAGGGGTCAGTCGACCGAGACTCTTCTGCTACGACCGACGGCGACGCGCATTGGGGCCGACTTCAACCACAACTTTTGACTGTGACCTGAAGGTTCCAAGTTTCCACAACACACCTGCAAGTTTTTGTGATGTCACAAATTCCAGCTCATGCACATTCTGAACTCAGATTTATAGGTAAATGCAGGGGAACCAGATGTGAAAACGTGAAAACAACAAGCTGTAACTGAACTCCGCACAGTGGAGTTCGAAGGGTCCGAACGAGGCAACAAAAAGCCAAACAATCTAGTCTGACCCGACGGAGGCCTTGAACCGACCGATGATCTGGGTGCTGTGGAGGGGGCAGGTGTGGTGCATTCAGGTACCCTGCTCTCTCAAGGACAGCAATGTTGGTCCCATTGTTTTCTGTAGATCTTTGTGTTGGCTTACTTTTCCTCGAATGGCTTTGTGGCCTGTTTAATGGGGTGTACGTACTGTAGGTGGTGAAAAGAGGAAGCTGTGAAAATTCCCTCCCTCTTCCTTTCGCTCGGCGCCACGGAGCATCGGTCGCTGCAGAGAAATCGACGTTTTCTCATGTTCTTAATAATACGCATCTGAGTCGGATTTTGATGGATGATGGTCTTCGCCGCGTAGGCGGCAAAGAAAAGATTCATCTCGCCTTTCCTGTGCGTGTGTCTGTTTTCATGGTTTCCTAACACTTTGCGTATCTGCGTGCGCTTGTGTATTAAAAATATCAATTGGCTATTGCCACATCGACCCTAGATGTGTATCACCGTATTGAGCCAGTGGATCATTAGCAGGCCTCCAGGCTTATTCATTACTCTGACCATTGATCTAGAAAACTCCTGCAGCCATCTGCCGTTTCCAGCGCTGACCGAGGGAAAGGGTTTCAGCGTGCGCTCCTTCTGTGGCCTTAACTAATTCATGAGGCTGTGTGAATGTGCATGAGCGTGTCGAGCGGCTGTCCGGCTACGCTGACTTGCTAGCTCGCCAGCGAGCGGAGGGCACGGTGTAAATGTAGGGGTCAGGAGGGCACGTGTCTCGTGCCCGACACGTTTCCCCATTCAGATGTGTGATTAGAGTCAGTGAACAGCACACACACGGACGCACACATACAGTACAGGTACATCCAGACATACAACAGTGGCTGCACGAGAGCCAGGCATCAAACCTCGGTTCTTTTTAAGTAGCATCAGCCCAGTGTCTATAGCCACTGTGAAGATATTGTTTGCTTAGTGTTAGAATATTGATAGAATATTGATAGAATGTGATAGAATATTGATCAATAGACACCTGATTGTTATTCTGGTTTTTGTTCTCAACTGTTCTTTTATATTTTAAATATATTTTACATGTGGTAAAATATTACAAGAATAATGCAAAAACCCAGATGAAATTTGTAAAAAAATATGAAAATACCAAAATAATTTAAAGTTTTATTTATTTGATTGATTAGTCTACAGTTTTTTTATATAACTTTCAGGACGCTTAATCTCGTCAACACCTCGTTTCCCTTCTACAACTCTGAGATCCTGCTTGTAAAGAGTCAACATTTTTAGGCGAGAGCGACCAGAAAGGTGAGGGGAGCTTTGCTGTTACAGCCATTTGTGTTAATACACAAACCATCAAATCATTTACTGATGCACAAACTATCGTGATTAAAAAAACCAACAGTAACAGGACTTCCGATTGTCTGCCTGTGCATCTGAACTGAGATCTGGCACCTCACACTAAGCCAAGACTTACACTAAAGACCATAACGGAGCAGGAGCTCACAGTGGAACTTTATTTTTTATAGTAGATTTAGTTCACAAGGTCATGAGAGATAAAAAGTGAAAGATTGCTGCCAAACTGTAAGCGCATGTGTTCTTGGCCATACTGAGGCTTAAGGCCACACCAACGTCCAAATCAAATCATTTTGGAGGAAAAGGCTTTTTTAAATCCGTTTTTCATTCAGAGCCATTCAGAGCCAAGTTGATTTAAAAAGAAAATAAATTGATTGGTTAAAATTGCTGAAAAAGAATTATCAAGTTTTAAACAGCTCAACCTTTATCTTCAAGTCAAAATTAGTGGCATTAAAAAAATTGTTTTGGCTGAGTTATTCAAAAACTTTTACAAACATAACACAAACCCTTGTCCATTTTTAATGAACCAGAATTTCTATTCTTTTTTTTTTCATTTTGATCCAACCTGAAACAATTTCAAACTTTTCCAAGTCTTCTCAGAAGCAGCACAGAATGAAAGGAATTGATTAAAATCATAATAATAAAGCATTATAGTAATTTCTCCCTGAACATGACATTGTTCCCTTAAATTTATCCCTAAACTGCTGCAATTGACAAAATGATATTGGATTATTGATGAAAAGCAACAACTTTGTGGTTATGTTGAAGCAAACGGGATGAAAATATTTTTTCTTTTGGATCCTTGGATTTGTTTTTCAGAAGAATATTTTTCCTCAGTCCAGAAGGTTTGTGCTATGGCTGCAACTAGCGACCGTTTTCATAAATCAAATCTTTTGCTGAGTATTTTTTGATAAAATTACAGAAAATAAAATTCTTGTAATAAACAAAGATACAAAGATATTCAGGTTAATGTCAAGTGTGACAAAGAAAAGCATCACGTTTGAGATTTCAGAAAAAGCATTTTTGTTTAAAAAAAAAAAAAAAGATGACCACAACTACTATTTTACTATGAAAATAGTTGTCAATTGATTTTCTGTTGTTCAACTAATCGTTTAATTGACTGATCTGCAGCTCTAGTTCTGATCATTGTCTATGCCCCGACCCTCAAATAAACACCATAGTTATACAGGATTATTAATATACAAAATTACAAATTAATGTTTTGTACTAAATAGACAACGATGAATGTTAATTAGACACAAGGTGCCTGGAAATGAACCAAACCTGACAACGCCGGCGCAGCTAACGGCGCCACGCGATCAAAGCCGTCGCACCGCCTGACCGACGGCCAGACACAATAAGTAGACGGAGGCAGGCAGATGGACAGACAGGTGGACAAGCAGAGCGACGGTTTGGACAGACGAGCAGATAAACAGATGGACGGACGGAAAGAGGCAGACAGGGACTTTAATACTGCTCATAAAAGGCCGAGAGAGAAGGGGACGGATCGACTTATAAAAAGACCAGTGGACACACACACTCTCTCACACACGCGGAGATGAGGATGTTTGAGTCTACACTATACTTCAGGGTCATGTGATGCGGTAACAAACCCTATTCACAATCGCATGAGAAACTGGGTTAGTGGGAGAAACAAGGCGAATGCAGTTAAATCGCTGATCTGAAGCCTCGTCTGCAGATTTTCATCTGACATAAACCGAACTGCCACCGCAGCGGTTGTGTTTCGGCAAGTGGGATGAAAATAATTTACATTTTCTTTCGCATTTGACGCGAGTCCAGGGTTTTCGGCCCCACTTCCCCTTCTCATTTCACGCGTTTCGTCCCTGCACGAGATTTAAGAAGCTTTTATTTTTCTGGGTCACTTTTGGTCGGATCCCACATCTGGTTTCACGTAAATCGGGGTCAGTCCCTCCTTCCATCCGGCAGGAGACGGGAATGTACATGAAGCTGGATGGTAAAAGAAAACTCGCCAGAAGAAGAATGAACTGCGCTTTTTGCAGTGCAGTTATTTATTGTAACTTTTTAGCCACTAGCTAGCCACTACCCATAAACAAACAAACACATGAATTAATCATTTTTATGAACCGAAAGCAAGACTAAAGTTTATCTTTGTGGTCTGAGAATAAGCCTCTGTGAATTTTTTTTAGGAAGGAGATGCATCTCAAAGATATATAGACAATAAATAAACAGACATGTCAGTGAGAAACAGCGAATAGAAAAAAAGCTTCATCAACCAGAAATAAACAAGATTTTGATATTCTATGATCATACGGCGAGTTGGCGGCTGGATGTCGACAACAACGCTGCAACGTAAAAATAAGAGCTTCTTCAACGCCGTCCAACATGCACATAACTCTTCTCCCCTGGGACGAGAAAATGACCTTTACCCCCAATGAACTCTGACCCAAGTCACTGGTGTTTCGCTCCTGCCACTATTTACATCCGCCTGAGAACAATTTGTTACATTCATAATATCACACAAGCTGAAAAAGGTTCCCATGATGAGACAGTAAAGCTCATTTCAATGAGTCAAAGAGCAACTCAAAGTTATCTTGGTTACTCTCATCCTCTTACGAGGCTTAAAAAAATGTCTGAGCAGAAAAATAGGATTTTTTTTTTTCAAACCAAAACAAACCCCCTTAATTAGCTGGTCCATCGTACCAGGACCTCCAGCATCAGCCCTTTAGAAACACCCGGTGTTGGCACTGGGCCACGTGCTGCTTAACTGGGACACTAGTGACAAAAAGACGCCGATTAGACAGAAAATAGAAAAGGCTGTTCCAACACACAGGTGGTTTCTTTCTGTGGACTCCGTGAAGCCTTGTCACGCCGTGATCAGACTTGTTTAAGGGATAAACCGGCTTCGGACCGGGGCCGACAGGGGCCGACCGGCGATGGTCCGTCTACAGGTGTAGGGTAGTACCGCTTCATTTGTGGGAGAAGTTATCTTTTGTGTGAAGTCTCAGAAACTGCTGCCGTTAAATGGTTCTGAACTGAAGACTACAGGTCTTAATCTGGGGGTGCGGGGTGGAAACACATGAATCTACCAGACCTGTGCAGCCCAGCAGCTCAGGGCTACATTAGCCGCGACTGAGATTCTGCAACTGAACCCTCAGCAAGCAAACTGCATTGTGGGTAATACAGAAAAAGGCTACTTCACATAAAATTTTTAAAAATCTCCCTGGTTCTGCTGTCGAATTTAACCATTTTTAAAACAACTGTCCATCATGAATCAGACCATGTTTATAGTTGTTCAGTGTTTAGATATTTTATTACTGTTGCATTGTGTAATAAAAGTTAGTCAAGAGGAAGGAAATGATGTGAACATTTTTTAGGTGCAACTTTGTCAGCGGATCAGTTTCAACTATTGTGAAGGAAGAAGAAACCGTTCAGATGACAAGCTGCAGGCGTAAAACCACCAAACCTCTAACATGTCGATGAGGTAAAGAAAACGACCTTTAGCTCTGCTGTGCAAGTGCATGGGAGAAAAATTTAGATCTAACGGTGAAAGGTAAAGGTAAATATCAATGCACGTCTGAGGCCATTCTGGTTGTAGTCCTCACTCAAGCTCATCGCAAGCTAACCGTCGCTGATCTGACACATAACCTTCAAGGCCGAGGCGGCGAAGAGGCGCGGGGGGGGGGTTGAATGTCCCGGCAACAGAACGGGACGGCGACGCCTTCCTGTCAACGAATGCGGATGAAAAACAGCCGGGACGGTCGACAGTGCCGCCTCCTGCAGAACACAACCTCCTCCTCCTCCTCCTCCTCCTCCTCCTCCTCCTGCCTACACTAAATATTTCAACCCCCCGTCCAGACCGATCTGTCAGCCCAGCGTACACTGTCTGGGCACCAACCCCCCAGTCGATCCTCAGACCTCCAAATCTTGTTTTCAGAGGAGTTTTGAGCAGAGTTTTTTTTAGAGTTTGTGGCGATAACTCGGCTCAAGTAGACATTTGTTACTTATTCATTGAAATATCAATAAACCAGGTGATGGCTGGGAGGCGACGCCTGATGAAGAGAAGCTCTGACGATGAAGCACACCGCAAAATACCTGCCGAAAAAAAAAGAAAGGCCAGGTGGGAAAAAAAAGTCAAAAACGGTGAGGAAGCACAAAACACACTGCAGTGAAATTCTGGGTTTTTTTCTGTTTTAGATTTGTTTTGTTTAAAAAATGTTATACTTTTTTTATGATGTTTCTATAAAACTTCCTATTTTATTAAATTATTCATCGTTTCATAAAATGTGTAATGTTAGTTTTTTTTCCCCACAAAACAAATTCGAGCATCAGCTGCTTAAAGGCTCCAATCCGTAAAGTCTGTAAAATTAAAGATTTAAACAACTGTAATACATTTGACAGATCTGTCTCTGTGGTGCAAAAAGTTCATTTTCCACCCTGATGCAAGGACACACACACACACACACACACACACACACACACACACACACACACACACCCAACCACGATTTGAGCTGTGCCCTTAATGTAACACTGATACACACACATCCATCTAGAAGCTCTGTGCCGATAATATTCATTGGAATCTGCAAATGTCAGAAAAGGCGATGGAGAATGCGTCGAACGCGAGGGAGGAAGCGAGAAGCCGCTTCGACCCCGCGTAGCCTGGCCGTCTTTGCTCGTGCATGATTCACATTAAAGTGCCGGCGTCGCCTCCTTCCGATGGAAGCGTCAGTCAAACGTCGCGTTTCCGTCGCTGTGGCGAAAAAAACCCCAAAACAATTCAGCGAGCTCTTAAAGTGAAGCCGTTTAAATCTCGATATAGTGTCAAAAAAGACAGTCACACACACACGCATGCACACACACACACACACACGCGCACACACACACACACACGCCTGCCATGACGGAAAGCAATTTCTGGATGTTTTCTGTGTACAATGTGTGAAGTCTGAGGAGGGATAAATGGGAAGGGAAAGCACTGTGGAAGGGAGAGGATTGAGAGGTGGCCTGAAGATTATGGTCGAGTGCCTGTGATCTGAATCATTGATGAGCTGGAGGAGAAGCAGAGGAAGAGCCCAGATCCCAGATCCCAGATCCCAGAGCCCAGATACCAGAGCACAGATCTAACACATCCACACATCCGGTCCTTAGCTGCTTTGTTTGCTGGATAAATTTGAAAAAAAATAAATAAATAAAAAACAGAGGCTCATGTCGGTATCACTCAAGAGCAGAAAGGCCAGATCAGACTCTTCTAGAAACCCTCTAGAAGAAGCCTGAACAGTTCTGGAACAAGATTCTTTAGACAGATGAGACCAGGATGAGGTTGTAGCAGAATGATGTGAAGAGAAGAGTATCTAGAGAGATCTAGAGCCACCACATCATCTGTCAAACATGGTGGAGCAGTGTTATGGCCTGGACATGTTCGGCTACCATGGAAACGGATCACTGGTGTTTGTTGATGATGTGACTGCAAAGCACACTGGGAAAGCAACCCGAGAGCTTTGAGGCAAAGAAATGGAGAATTCTTCAATGGCCAGGTCAGTGTCCCGACCTCAACCCGGCCAAGCATGTTTTCACTCCCTGAAGACAAAACTGAGGGTGGAAAGACCCATAAGCAAGCAGCTACTGAAGGCGGCTGCAGTCAAGGCCCGACACCCCCCCAGGTTTGACCACTGCCGGGTGCAGTCATATACACAAGGATAAAACCAATCAGTGTTTCTCATATCAAAAGTCAATCCCTTCGACACTCTCTCTGTCTCAGACTGGCCCGGGCTCACAGGTCAAAGGTCACGTACGTCGAAGGCCGCAGGACGGATTGGAAGCCACAGGCAAATGTCGGCATCTGAAAAACGGACCGAGTGGCTCTTTTTTTTCCCTCCTCGTCTCCGTGACAGGAAACCGTCGCTCTTCACACACAAACTGTCGGGTCTTGCCTTTTAGCAATTAACAAGCCATAATCACGTCGGCTGAAGCGGCGCCTGCGGCAATTCGGCGAATCCGTTTGAACGAGAACCGCGGATTGGAGCCTGCCCTCGTAAATTGGACACGCTGCCGTAATTGCATAATCTTATGTCTCTGGCAGGCTGCGTTAAGGAAGGTGGTAATAATGCAAACGGCTCGAGGCCACAAATGCGATGCTGGAAAAAAAGAAAAAAAAAAACAACCCAATTGCACACACACCTACACACAGAAAAAGACGCTAGCCAAACGAGGCCGGATTCACACGTAGAGCCAATTAGTTTGACAGCAGAGAGCGGTGGAGTTGAATGTAGCAGTCAGTCACTGGTGCGACCCTCCGGAGCTGACGGACCCGGACAGGAGGCGAATGAGAAGAGGTAAAAATAAAACGCCCATCAAGACCCCACTGCACCGCGGACACGAAAAATTCACAGGATCCGTTCGGACGGACGCCGGCGTTTCCACAGTGCAACCTGCCAACGCCGTTTCCCCTCCAGATGCGCTCTACGTGCGCTGGGGGACTGAATTACACAGCTGGAGGGAATCTGACCAGGGCCCAACATCTGTATCTGCAGGTAGATCCAGCTCTAACACGTGTCTTCAGAGAGCAGCGAGCACATGCACCTGAACACTGGCCTGTCAGTTGTTTCTTTATGTAATTGAACACTGCCTGGAGCACAAAAAAAAAAAAACCAAACAAACAAAAAAAAAAACACCGCCAAAAAAACCCCAAAACAGATGCAGCAAATTAGACGAGAGGAAACACGAGGCACAAAAACACGACAAAACACTGTCGAGCAGTTGTTCCAGTTTGTCCTCAGGATCTAGCAAAAGGTGAACGAATTCAATCTCTCTTGTCGGCTGCAACAGGTGGATCCAGTGTTTTTTCACGGCAGGCTCTCTCCAACCAGCTGCCGCTCCCGGGGCCCGTCCATTGAAAACAGCATTGTGCTTCTTTATTGGAACATTGCTTGGTGACTGGCCTTTTGATATTGGAGGGGGGAGAGAGAGAGAGACGAGCCCATCGCCTTCTCCAGAGTCAATATTTGCCATTTCACAAAGGCAGAAAGAGATGGCAAACTGGCGAGTGGCGGCGGGGGCTAATGATGCAATATAATGGCCATCTACCAATCCAGAAACAAACAAGGGGACATGAGCATATGCTAAAATAAAAAAATTAAAAATTTTTTTTAAAAGACTGGCATTTTAAAAACGTGGATGCACGTTTGGATGAACAGGCTCTGGTCTGTGGTTGCACCTCGATGGCAGCGATCCACAAGAAAGGCCGTCCGGTGCCTCGGACGTCTTCAGGTGGTTCAGGATCATACTGGTCCAAGTTTGAAAATGCCAATGAAAACCAGTAGGGTTGACGAAGGATAGAATTATTTACCAGGCGCATTGAATTATTTCTTCCCAACTGTATATAACAATAATTCCCTGTTAAATAATCATTAAAACAACCTGGACCTGTATAAGCAGCATAACCACAGGTGGACGGATTAACCAATGGAAAACAAACTCATTTATGGTCCATGAAGAAAAGTGACTGTATCCAAAAATCACACGGAAAAAAAGGGTCATAAATTGTAGAAAAAATGTAGAAATGCCAAGGACACCGCCGCATCCGCCTGCATCCGCCCGCATCCGCCCGCATCCGCCCGCATCTCCCCTCCACCATCACGCCACCAACCAAAAGTATACAGACATGCTGCTCAGACCTGGGGGTATAAATTCTATGTAACTTATAATTCAATAAACTGCCCGCTCTTCTGCAAAGATTTTCCAGATGTCGGAGCCTGGCTGCAGACGTCAGCTGCCATTCAGCCAAAAGAGCATGAGTGAGGTTGGGTACTGAGGCTGGGGGGGGTCCTTGAAGATCTTCTACACCAAACTGGACAAGTGCAACACTAAACACAGGACAAGAACAACACTAAAGCACTTCTTTATGGGCCTGGGACTCATTTCACCGAGTTCATCGCGGGAACCTTTGGCCTGAGAGACGCTTCCCTCGGGCATCGTAAATGAAGGCACTCTTTTTTTTTTTTTTATTAATATTTAATGGCTTTAATGGCTAAGCCTCTAACTTTTATCATGAACATTTATGATGTAAAATAAATGTTTAAATTGGAAAATTAAAAAAAAAAAAGAAAAAGAAACTGAACCAAGACAGACACATAAATCAATTAAAAAGCTGCGCGATTGATCTTCCAGTTTTTAATGGTCCCCATCATCCTCATCCCTCCTCTCACCCACTATCCTCATCTCCTCTGGTCAAGCAGCACAGCAGCCGATGGCGGTCGCCATGGGCGACCTGCGTATGACACGGAACTCTCCGTTTCACGCCGAACGATCCCAAGTGTCCGACATCTCTTTATCTCCTCCACAACACTTTGGGATGTTTTTTTCTTTACACATTAATCAAAGCTTAGAGACAGTCGAATATGTAAAGTGGCTTTTGAGCGTTTCAGGCCAATGTGCACTCTCAACAAGCAAGAGAGAGAAACAAATGATTAACTGCCCAAAACCACAAGTGTGTAGAAGTACACAGATAAACTTGTCTCTGTTTGGTATTTTACACGTCACATGTTTTACTGCATCACACTTATACCTTAATTTTTGTTGCTTGCAGCCAATAGATATAAATTTCTCATTTCTAGGTTCGGCCTGTGACGTTTTTGAATAAACTTCTCCCCAACCGGCCGATGCTTTGGGAGAACTGAAGAGTTGGAAGTTTGGCAGTACTGGGCTGCTTGGCTTAATCCAACAACATAAGAGACAGCAGAATGTCCCGCCGCCTATCAGGGTAATAGCGCGCGTTGCCCGGTTAAATACAATGTGGTTTTTTGTTTATGCGTTTCATTTCATTTGCATTTCAAAAAGGCGGTGGCGCCCCAGGACCGGTACACGATAATCGAGCTGCCGCCGAAACGTGCGATATAAAAGAAAAGAAAAAAAAGAATCGTCCACGCCGTGTTCCCCGAAACCTAATCTCCGCTCCATCTGCACCATCCGCGACTCCTGCAGAGGTTCAGAGTCTAATGAAGCCGCGGCTCGGATTCATCTGCTTCCTATTTGAGCCCATTACTCCAGAGCAGTATAATGCCCCCCCCCGTCGCTCCGGCTTCATCACTTTCATTTACTGCCGTTAGAGGCCCCGGGCTTAGAGGCACCTCCCATCCTTTGCGCTTGTGTGTTTTTGCCTCCCATCGTCTCTTATCCACACGGCGACATCCTCGTCGATCGCCTGGTTCGGTTCCCGATTCCAGCTCCTCCTCCTCCGCCCCCCCCTAGCTCCGCCCCTCCACGACAGAGGAATCGCTCCAATCATCCTTCTGGCAATAGCAAAGTAGAAAAGTGAAAAGTATGTGTGTGTGTGTGTGTGGGGGGCCTCTGGGCTAAAAAAGAAGCAGATGCGCTCGAAAAAATTGAACCATTCATTGCAGAGAAAAGGTGACAAAGTTCATCGCGACACTTTGACACCCGTTTCCTCTCTACAGCGCTGAGCGGTCGCTAGGCCCTCGAGTCTTCTGATTGGCAGCAGGAGTGTTATCCAGTGTCGTCGCCTCCCTCCTCTGAAAGTGCACGTGTGCTCCCTTTAATGTGTTGGTAGCGATGGGTACTGAATGCAGAGGAGCCGGCAGCAGACAAACAGGCG
This sequence comes from Istiophorus platypterus, assembly GCA_016859345.1. Taxonomy (NCBI): domain Eukaryota; kingdom Metazoa; phylum Chordata; class Actinopteri; order Istiophoriformes; family Istiophoridae; genus Istiophorus; species Istiophorus platypterus. The sequence goes on along the minus strand of CM029122.1, from coordinate 2,739,612 downwards.
CCGCGTTCAGATTAAAGAGGGAACAAAGAACCTTTCGGTAATTTATAAGCTGACGTTGGCCTCGTGAAGCTGTGCTCGCAAAATGTGACGGCACCTTGGCCTTGAAATTATTAAAACCATCCTCATTAAATCATCAGGGTCCGTTGTGACCAACCCCCCCCCCTTTCTGGAGACCAGAGCTCCGTTACCAATTGTGGCAGCTCATCCTTACAAAAATTAAAATAACACAAACCTTCAAAAACAAACCCTGCCGTCATAGTCCAGCTGCATGAAAACATTGCCTGGGGGCCGCAGGGCCTCGCCTGCAGCCTCGGCGAAGCCCGGCCGCCGAGCGTGAAGCTGGCGAAAGGCGACCGTAGCGTTGATTTTAAAAACAGATGGCCGCCGTAAATAATGCACAACTGTTTGGGTAACTATTGATCGAGGGCTCAGCCGCTCCCTTGAGAAATGCAAAGTGCTGTGGCCAGACAGGTTCAGAGCATGTGGGTGTGTGTGTGTGGGATTGAGAGAGAGAGAGAGAGAGCAGGAGAGAGAGAGAGGGGGAAGGAGAGAGAGAGAGAGAGAGGGGGAAGGAGAGAGAGAGAGGGGAAGGAGAGAGAGAGAGAGAGAGAGAGAGAGAGAGCACGAGCGAGCTCATTTGTATTTCAACATTTGCACGTGTTTCCAAGAAAAATTGAAAAACAACCTGTGGGACCTTCAGGGAGATTCTCACCGTCGACCGAGAAATATCATCAGGTAAAGGCCTGATTCAGTAAGTGAGAGGAGTCGTCTCATCGCTGATCATCAACTTCATCATGAAGTGAAGAAAGTAAAAAGGGGGGAGGATGTTTTACGTTCAGAAATAACGACGAGGACCCTCAGCGAAACCCGGCGCACTTCAGAGCTGTGCCGAGGGCTTTGGCTAAATGGAGGGTTTCCATCAACGCCGCTCCCCGACCACCGGCCGACCGACCGATAGGCCACATGAGCCAGAGGTGTACGGACCACGCGGGTGGGATGCTCCCCTCCGTTCAAGGTGAAGGAGCGCCGGAGGTGACCGGGCTGTGCCGGAGGTGACCGGGCCACGCCAGAGCTCGCCACCGCCGCCGGACGAGTTCAAGCAGGCAGAGTCAGTGGCCCCTTTTAAAATCCTCGCAAGAAAAAAAATGCATTAAATCCTCAAAGCGTTTTAATCTTGTGTCCTTCTAGGTAGCTGTTTGTTGTAAATATTTATCTGTCAGTTTTTACGGCTTCTAACTCAAGACTTTGACTCTACTTATCCTGGTTGTAACAGTGAAGCACGTTTTTCTTTTTTTAAATTATTTCAATTCCCCAACTGTCTCCAAGAAATAACTATTACTGCTAAAAGGCTTTGCCGCTGTCGGTAACCTAATGTCTGCATTATGTTTAACTGGGGTTTTTTTCCTTGTTTGTTCTTTTTTGAACGAAAGAATGAATGAAGTCCTTGATCTAGCCACGGTGGCAGCGTCGCCAGGAGGCGGCTATGTCAGACGGCGAGCGTGCAAAGCCGAGAGCACATGACCGTCACATCCAGAAACCCCGCATTCGAAAACCCGTCTGCGGTCCGGGCATCAAAAGCACTTTGATTAAGGTCCTGGAGAAAGATGGCGGTTTCCTCAGCGGCGCATAAATAACCGCGTTGTGTCTGAAGTCCCCCTGAGCTTTTTCTTTCCCTGTATTAAACCAGACCACAATCTTCCCCTGACCTTATCCAAACGACGCGAGAGTCGCACCAGGATCATAAAATACACTTTACTGATGCCGGAGCCACCACAAGTGGGTGTTGCGCCGCGGGATCAGATATTCCGGTGGAAACACAAACAAGTTGTCTGTGAAAGTTCTTGCCGGTTTGTTCAGTTTCAGCCTAACCGAGCCGAATATGTTGATCAAGAACGTCTCACTACCTTCGTAGAAGATGTCATTGAGCATCGATTATGTTTCCCAAACAAATATTTGCTGTTGCACTTCAGTTCTGTAGAAAATCGGTTTGTAGGAGACAAAGGTTTTTAAAAAAAAGCAGCCCTAACTTTAAATAAACCAAAGGGAAAACCCCCCAAAGGGTTTTCATGCTTTTCAAGTTCAAAAAAACATGACTTCTCGTGTAAAAACACACAAACAAGTTATACTGTGAAAATGACAAGAGGATTGAGGTCAGAAGTTTAAAAATAAAGGTCATATGAACAGGACTGAGCAGAGGCTGCAGCATAACAAGAGATTTGCTTTTATAAAAGCCTGGACCAGGACTTCAGGGTCTAAACTGGAGAAAAATGAGGCATTTCTCTAATATATTCGACACGTGCTCCTAATAGGAATAGGACAGGAACAAGGTCTAATGGTTTTCCTCTTAAACGCCAATCTACCCCCCCCATCTCCCTATTTTGCATTTTGATCACTTCTGCCATTACCACACCACTTCGTTAGCTCCTGTATCCTCCTCCGACCGTAACCCACCAATCCCCATATATTCCTGCCCCCCCAATCATCAAGCCCCCCCCCGGCCCGGTGGCGATAGAAGAAATCGAGCTGCAGTACAAACACAAACACGCTACATTAGGTAACAATATCAGCCGCAGTAATTCCCCCTCACGGATGATGATGTAGACTCTAACTCTGCTTTTCAGAGGCAGAAAAAAAGGAACATTTCCCATAACTGCTCCGTTTCATGTTGTGACTGGTCGACCGAGAGGAAACGTCGAAACCACGGTCATCAGTGCAGAGTGGCCACTTGTGGCCAACGATCGTAATCACGTCGCCCCACGTGCATCCGCCCGTCCTCGCCTCCGGCCGCTCAGTGGTCACAGCGTACGACCTCGCCCGTGCGATTCCGGTTCCGCGTGACGAGCGCCGATGAGTGCGGTTGCCCTGAGCCGCCGCTGGGAGATGTGCATCCGTGGCTTCGTCCGGCAGAGCTTTTCCCATCTCGCCTGTTAAAGGGAGTTTTTCTTGCTCATGGGGGAAATATCAGGTCTCTGTAAATAATAACTATAAAGACTCTGGTCTAGACCTGCTCTATATGAAAAGTGGCCTTAGGTAACCTCAGCCACACACACACACACACACACACACACACACACACACACACACACACACACACACACACACACACACACACACACACACACACACACACACACACACACACACACACACACACACACACACACACACACACACACACACACACACACACACACACACACACACACACACACACACACACACACACACACACACACACACACACACACACACACACACACACACACACACACACACACACACACACACACACACACACACACACACACACACACACACACACACACACACACACACACACACACACACACACACACACACACACACACACACACACACACACACACACACACACACACACACACACACACACACACACACACACACACACACACACACACACACACACACACACACACACACACACACACACACACACACACACACACACACACACACACACACACACACACACACACACACACACACACACACACACACACACACACACACACACACACACACACACACACACACACACACACACACACACACACACACACACACACACACACACACACACACACACACACACACACACACACACACACACACACACACACACACACACACACACACACACACACACACACACACACACACACACACACACACACACACACACACACACACACACACACACACACACACACACACACACACACACACACACACACACACACACACACACACACACACACACACACACACACACACACACACACACACACACACACACACACACACACACACACACACACACACACACACACACACACACACACACACACACACACACACACACACACACACACACACACACACACACACACACACACACACACACACACACACACACACACACACACACACACACACACACACACACACACACACACACACACACACACACACACACACACACACACACACACACACACACACACACACACACACACACACACACACACACACACACACACACACACACACACACACACACACACACACACACACACACACACACACACACACACACACACACACACACACACACACACACACACACACACACACACACACACACACACACACACACACACACACACACACACACACACACACACACACACACACACACACACACACACACACACACACACACACACACACACACACACACACACACACACACACACACACACACACACACACACACACACACACACACACACACACACACACACACACACACACACACACACACACACACACACACACACACACACACACACACACACACACACACACACACACACACACACACACACACACACACACACACACACACACACACACACACACACACACACACACACACACACACACACACACACACACACACACACACACACACACACACACACACACACACACACACACACACACACACACACACACACACACACACACACACACACACACACACACACACACACACACACACACACACACACACACACACACACACACACACACACACACACACACACACACACACACACACACACACACACACACACACACACACACACACACACACACACACACACACACACACACACACACACACACACACACACACACACACACACACACACACACACACACACACACACACACACACACACACACACACACACACACACACACACACACACACACACTCACACACACGCGCACACACACACACACACACACACACACACACACACACACACACACACACACACACACACACACACACACACACACACACACACACACGCGCACACACACACACACACACACACAGGTTACACACATTACGCACGTGCAACAAAATGAGGTGAATAACAAGGAGAGGGCGAGAGGCGACTAATGAAAGACTGAAGGAGGAGACGGCGGCGAGCGACGAAGGGGCAGCGAGCGGACGGGCATTCGATAATACGACAGTTATCTCAGCTGTTAGAGAGCGAGTATAATGTACTTTACTTCCCCGTGACTGGAGCTAATGGGCTTTGTGACAAAGTGAGTTATGTGTCATAAGACTGAGAAAACTTTGAAAATGGGGGGAAAAGAAAAAAGAAAAAAAGTTATTCCAGTTTCTATATTTGCAAAATGAGGAGCATTTTCACTTTCATTTTGTTATGAAATTAAGACAAATCCTGGTCCGAGCACCAACATTGTTGATTTGCAACTAATTGATTTACTGCAACAAAAGGATTCCTTAATATATTATGGTGTATTTGAGCTGAAGTGGCAACAGAAGGACTGAATTCATAAGGAGTTTCCCAGCAGACATGATGTAGTCTGAAAACACAGGCGTAATAGATTCAATGGGAATCAAAAGTTTGACGCTACAATGTTGGAGGAAAGTTTTAAGACTTGATTTGCATTTTGGACAAAAATAAAATGTAAACGTGAGTTTTCCTTTTTCTTCTTTTTTTATAACCACAGCCTGATATCTGTGTAGAAACATTTGTACGGATCTGTATCTTCACACCAGGGGCCATTTTGTGGGCTCTCCCTCGTACGGTTAGATCTCGGCCTGGGTTCGGACCGAACCATGCATGGGTGGGGCGGGACTGCTGAGCAGGCCGGCGGCGGCTTGTGCAGAGCGTGGGTCCACATGTGTCCACGTGACCAGCGGGGCCCGGGCCCTAACCCGATTAGGACACAGCCAGGACCTGCTCAATTAATAGGACCGGTTGGCCGGCGGCGAAACACACAGCTGCTGCCTTTTTCTGGGGTGCAAATGAACATCAATTGGAGTGTGCGTGAGCTGTACCTGAATGTTTGGGACAGTCAGTCTATCCATGCCCCCCCCCCCAAGTTAACCCCCAGCCATTCATTTTACATATTACCACGTTTAAAACAATGAGAATTTGCATGAATCCACTGATTAAACCATGAAAAGAAATAAACACAAATTTACAGGATGCTTTGTCACTTTTTCTATTTTCAATGTGCAGGAGTGTGTGTGTGTGTGTGTGTATTCTTTCTCCTCATCTGGTTCCACAATATTCGTCATGAATGGGGGGTGGGTCTATAAATAATAACCTCCCTCCAAGTGTATGATTCAGAAGCTGTGATGTCGAATGTTAAGGTGTATGTGCGCATGCATATGCCTTTGCGATGGGAACAATCTCTTGCACTTATCCCGACACGTGCACACGTGTCGCCGACGGCTCGGGTCACTGATGCTGTGCAGGAAGTGACTCGGGACAGGAGCTGCACAGTTTGTGGGTCAAATGCGAAGAACCCGTCTAACCGGTAGGAATCCCTGTGGGAATGTCGCTCTGTGGTGAAGTGGTGCCACTCTGACTGCTGATGTACCGAGATGTACTGACCCAACACTCTAGATCAGTGTCCGCGCAGACTGGGGCTCCAACGGACAAATATTTTCCTTATCGATTCATCCCCCCACCCCCCACCCCCCACCCCCACATCGATCAATGAGCTGTTTGAGCAGAAAATGTCAGAAAATGGTGATAAATGCACATTTAACGTTTTACCCAACCCGCGGGTGGTGTCTTCAAATAGCACTTTCTGTGACACCAACAGTCAATGACAAAAATATACAGTTTATGATGAAATAAATTGAAAAAAAACAGAAAAAAGCCTCACATGACAAGAGGGGCAAGCAAGTGTTTGGCATTTGCGCCCGATAAATAACTCTGAACAATTAATTGATTACCTGAGTTGTCTGTCAGTGGACTAATTGTTAAATTGACTAATCATTACAGCCCTCGCGTGGATACTAATCACACTGATTGAATTGGACATGTGACAGGTGCCGTCCATATTAAATACAGTTTCCTGGTCCGTGTCATTGCGAAGAGCCGCCGTTTTCCGATACTCCCTGGTTATCTCAAATAAAAGATGGCTCCAGGGGGCTGAACGGATTCTAAATATGTGGGAAAAGAGAGGACCGTTATCAGTTTGTCGATCGATATCAGCATGAGACAGAAGTTAGATCTGTCCTCTACTTTCAGGTCGGACAGGAAGTGCGATACCATTAGAATTTACAAGCCCCTGAGCACCTCTGGACATCAACTGGACCTTAAACGCATCGGCAAAGTCTCAATCAGATCGAACTCCTCAATGGAGCTGGTAAACCCCTCCCACCCCCGATACAGACTCTTCCACTCTCTTTCACCGTGTGACGCCAGTTTCATCCCCGACCCGTAGCCACCCTGGATTAGATGCGAGCGCTTCGAACCAGTCAAGTTCAGAAAAGTCCACACGCACGGGTCAGGCAAGCAGACCCGGTCGGCGAGCGCGTCCCGTCCGACGGCTTTTTAGAGTCATCACCATTTCCATTCGATTCACAACACAACAAAACCCCTTTCCTTGAAGGGGACAGGGCGAGACAAGAAGCCGCCGTCAAATCCACACAGACACGTGGCTGCTTCCTCCTTAAGTCCCCGGGTTTAACGAGGAACTGGCGTCAAACCGTGTAAAAACGCACACCTGCATGTCTGGATTCGTATCTAGACATCTGAAACGCCCCCTCCCGCCCCCAGAGTAGCTAAACACACACGCACACACACACTCCCGCCCTCCCCACCCCCGCAGCCGCTCTCTCCATCTTCCCCCTCCTCCTCCTCCACTGACAGGCAGAAAGGCCGCTATGAATCCATGACATCCAAGCAAGTTAATCACAGCGGCTACACACGTGCCGCTGGAGATGTGTAATTAATCGACGCCTCGGCGGACGCCGACCTGCGTTTCAGCTGCTCAGAAGCAGAGCAGCTACGCTCAGATCGCAGCTTTTACACGGTTGGGGGGGGGGGGGGGGCTTAAATCCACAGCGCGCAAGGAGGAGCGGGACCATTTCCACGCCACTGTCGGGGGCTGTGGCTACAAGCGTTTCCTCTGGAGAAGAACACGCAGGCTCCCCGGTGGCGGCGTCTGGGACCCGGGGTGTTTGTGGACCGTCATATGACACAGAGCGGCGGGCAGATGAGCGTGTTGATAAAAGGGACAATAAAGAACAGAGAAGCTGCTGGTGAGGCTGCTGTGGATGAGGATGAGAAAAAAAAAACAAAAACAAAACCTAACCACTCGCTTTGCCTTTCAAAGTTTGAGCATTTGAATATTCTCTGGACAGAAGCGAGAGACATGATTGCAACTGCTCTGCTGGGTTGGGTTTTTTTTGTTATTTTTCTTTTTTTATCTGTGCACTGAGGAGAGAACTTGGAGAAAACCATGAGGGGTGTCGGGATCTTTTCCATCACACCGTCACACATGACTGGCTCAGGGGACACACACACACACACACACACACACACACACACACACACACACACACACACACGGGCTCGTCACCGGTAGCAGGCCAACGCGAACTCCAGAAAAACGCCGCCCAAATGACGGCAGAGCAAAGGAGAGACAAACAGCCCTGGACGCCATGAAGGCAACTCTCACCCGCCCACCTACCCACCCAGCATGGGCTCCCCCAACACACACACACACACAGGCTGCTCATCGCTTCTGTTCACGAGACAACCTCGCCAAAGGAAAAAAACAAAACTCCCTCCGTCTCTCCAGCATCATTTCAGCTGCCACTGCTTAAATAGCCTGAGCGTTATGATAGAGAGCAGGATTTGTGGGGGGGCTTCAGCCTTTTCTGACGGTTCACTGACTGACTAAAAAACAAGACAACACACACACACACACAGTGAAGCCTGGAAATGTGCAGAAGGGAGACACAATAGAACCGAAAGGCAGCCAGAGTCATAAAAGTACAACCACAGGCCGTGGCACAGCTGGACGATTAAATTGAGACATTTTTTCAAAAATCCATCAACTAGGCATTGAACTGGAGGAAAACATGGTGGCATTTCTCCCAGTGCTTCCACCAGAGAACTACAACAGAATATTTGACACATACAGCTTGAAAATGCATTAAAAAAGAGAAAAAAAACAACACACACTAATTAATTCCATTGTTTTTTGTGGGTTTTTTGAGGCCCATCATGTAAAAGCATTTTTCTGGCACAGACAGGTGCAGATCATGTCTCCTGAGAAAAAACATGGACTTTCCACGGAGAACCGGCGGATCTCACTGTACCGAGGCGAGACTGGTCCCTCTGTTCATCGGTCAGGGTGAAAACGTGGAGGTAGGTTCCACTTTTAAACTTTCACCGGAGAGAAAAATCCTGAAACGTTCCTATTTTTAGATGTGGACGTATATAGGCTTAGTGCGCAGGTGTATTCCAATAGTGAGGGTTTTTTATCGTGTATGTTTTTGAGGTTAAAAAAAAACAGTTTATATGAGGTGCGCTACTGTTCAGCAGTGAGGAGGCTGTGTGTGTGTGTGTGTGTGTGTGTGTGTGTGTGTGTGTGTGTGTGTGTGTGTCGGGGGGTCCTCGGAAGGCTCTACTCACGGGTGCCATCGAAGCGGGTGGCGATGGTGTCCAGGAAGGTGTTCTGCGGGGCCAGCAGCCCTCTCATCACCGGCATCCTGCTCCGGGTCGACTGGGTCCTCCTGGCGCGGCGCCCCGGCGCGGCGCCTGACTCCTGCTCGGACCCGAAACTAGGCAGGAAGCGAGAGGTGCCCGGTGCGCATCCCAGCCCCTGGAGGAGCGCACCGATCCGAGATACGCGCGGTGGCTCCACCTTGGCACCGCGGGGGTTGTGACCATAATCAACTCAGCGGAGAGGGCGAGTGGGAGCCGCGGGATGCACCTGTGCCCCTTCCAACGGGAGGCGGGGTAGCGGGGGGGTAAACAAAAGAAAACGACGGCGTGCGTCCGCAAAAATAATAACAAGAAAGGCAAGTGCGCTGGAGCGAGATGAGGATGGATGGATAGACGCAAGTTTGGGTTCTGATGGTGCGTGGAGTGAATCTTATAGCGGCAGGCTCCTCCTCATCTCTCTCCCTCTCTCTCTCTCCCCTTCCCTTCCCTCCCCTCTCCCTCTCCCCCTTCTCTCTCCCTCGTTGCGTGGTTATCTTGCCACAACTGAGAGCAGATGCAGAGTCACATGACGCCTCTCAGGTCCTGCCAAGCTGCGGTCCTGGTTCAAAGTGGAGGTGGGAGACAACAAAGAAATGCCCCCCCCTCCTGTTCCCGGATCGGATCCGGAACTAGCTCAGTAAATAAATAAATAAATAAATAAATATGAGTAAATTAAATTAAAAAATACCCGCAGCAGGGGTCGAGAGAATCTCCGGTTTCCGGGGAGCGAGACCAGCGTTTTTCCCTTTTGCCCCCTGAAATATCTGTCTAAAGCCTCGATAGAACAGGAAATAATCCACCTCCCTGCAGGTTACTATTCCCTTATCTCGGTTTCAAAGTTAGAAAATAATACTGATGGAACAAAATAGGGCATTTAATCTATGTTAAGATGCTATAAAAACACAAGAGATGAAGGATGGGGGGGGGGTCGGACTCCGCCGTCGCCCCTCGCCTCTCCTCAGGACCACATGGCTCCGTGCGGCTGGAGAAATATATATTTAAAAAATTAAAAATAAAATCAGCCCGGTGCTCGCTGCGCAGTGAAGTCCTGCCATCTACTGGTGGCACAGCGCAAATTTAAACGATTAAATACAAAGAGAGAGAGATCTCACTCTCTCTCACTGTCTCTCATATATATATATATATATACTTCCTCAAAAACACCTCAGATAAAAGCATTTATCATCATGATATACAATAGTGGCACTGGAGGCATTTCACAAACTTAAAATATTTTAATTCTGAATAAGGAAGAGAAATTGAGTTTCCCCCTCAATTTAGACCTGAAGTATTTCATGATTTACGGGCCAATAATTTATCTAAAAGATTATGTTTAGAGAGACAATATGTAGCAACCCGTTGACTGTGTGGGACAGGAGTCGCTCACCCAGTCACAGGAAACCAGCTCCCCCGCTCAGGGCCGTTCAAACCGCCATCAGATAACTCAGAATCGTTGCTCAATACTTTGCATCATAGCCTCCGACCGGGGAGCTTCTCTCTTCACCTGCGTCTGTCGGCTGGTTTGTGTTTTTGCCTTAATTGTCGGCGGGATTTCACAAAAAGTGCTGAGCTAATTTGCAGTGAACCCGGTGGAGGGATGCGGAATGGGCAAGGGAAGAACCACTAAAAATCTGGGACAGATCCGGACCAATTACCATAAATTTGACTTTTTTTTCTCTGAAGTCTGGTGTATGTTTTTTGATGCCAACCTCTGTAGGTTCCCCTCTAGTTTAACTATGTCCTTTTCTTTAACGGTTTCCCTGAAGACAACAGAACTGAGGCGGTTTTGCGTCAGGTCTATAGTTTGGATCTCAGTTGTGTGTAAATCTTTCTAAACCTGCTCAATGACATTTGTTCATATATCTTGTATTTATTATGGTTATAACAAAAAAAAACCTCTAAGTATAGTTGTGTGTAAAAACTGCAAAAATATAGTCTAATTAACTGAAGTTAACAAAGTGAACTGCAAAACTAACTAAAACTAACTGCAAAATTAGTGTGTTGGATTGAAGTGTAGTTTAGACCTTTTTTTTAAGTTAATATTGTGCTCACATAGTTCATCTTCCTAAAAAAACAAAAACAAAACAAACAAACAAAGAAAACTCTTAATGGACAGAAAACCTGGGGTCAGGTGCTATTACCACAGCAGGGGCATTCTGGATGGTCCCCGGGGCAGAAAATGAAGCCGCCATGTGGAGCCTGCTGCCTGCACCACACTAATGGGAACCTGGAGGTGACGCGGTGCATTCACGGCCCACAGAGCATTGTGGGTGGAGGCCAGTTGCCTGGCGAACAGATCGGTTCAGCATTGCCTATTTTCTCACAATATAACACGAACTTGACCAGAAAATGCTGCAAAACAGATTCATTGTTCATGGCGGTGAAATAATGGGCTAAAAAGATTGAAGCGTAAAGGTTCGTGCGAGTATGTGAAATGAATCATCTGTATGAGTGGGGGGAAATCTAATATTTGTACCATTTATGGTATTGTCCTTTGAAAAGTCTCAAAATGGGACAAGTAAACTGTAGCAAAGTTTATATTTTTAGATTCAATGTCACCCAATGGTCACATATGGAGACACTGATGGTGTTTGAAGGACGACATTTCAACACCAAAATGGTAAAATGCACATTTATGAGGGAACATGTCTTTTGCATGCGCACTCCCAGTCTTTTTTCATATTAAAGCTTAAAGAGGCTGTTGATTGTTTTATCTGTTTCAAATATGATATCAGAGGCTAAATATAACAAACCACATGACCGTTATATACACGTGTTTGTTCACACATCAAAATTGTAATCAGCGTATCAAATACAAGCTCCTTTATCTATCAGAATCAAAGATAACCTCCATTATACATAGAACCAAGGTTCTATCCCAGACCAGCCTTGATCCAAAGCAGAGGCTGGAACGGTTCCGACCAGCAAGCTCCGGCCTTCGGCAGAGGCGGCTAACGACTGTCGGACCGAGGGAAACCTGGATCTACTCGTGTCCGGAGCCAACAAGCGGCCACATTCACGTCCAGGGAAACATGAAGCAGGACAACAAAAGGGGGGGGCTCACCTGATTTATAGTCCACTGCTCTTCATGGTGTTTTAACAATTGTTTCATTGAAACAAAACACAGCAGCTGATGTCATTGTTAGCATCACCGTGAAAAACTCGCTGACTCTCCTGGTCCCATCTCATCTGTGTTTTTAACTTTACATATTTTCCTCGTGATTAAAAACTGTTTTTGACTTTGTCTTAATGTTTGGTTTTGGCTTGGAGCCTCAACCCGTCGCTCTCCCACAGGCCCCAACGCACTAATCAAGGTGTGGCAGCGTCACCTGGCCACCCCTTGAAGTGCCCCACCCCCCACCGGTAGCGCAGTTCCGTCTTTTACCACATGGGCTGGTCGCTGAATACACATGGATGTCCTAGGGGGCGCTGTTCCACCAGGCTGATGTATAAAAAACAAAAAAACAACCAGGAGGAAACTGTAGATTTCTACTATGACTCCATTTAAAAACAATTCAATCTTCCCTAAACAAAAAGGCTTTTCAACACCATTCCCTCTTAGTTGTTTATCTATTTATTTATTTCTATAAATAAAATTGATTTTGTATTAATATTTTAATTATTTTTGATGGACTATTAGGCTTTTTTTTTTACTTTATTAATTTTCCCTAAGTTTTGTGTTGTATTTTTTAATTAGTATTCGTCATTGCTTTCATTTGTTCATTTAAACTGTGAAAAAACTAAACAACAAATAAACAAAGGAAAATAATTATTACAAATAAATATAAATAAATGATAAACAATTATTTAATGCATATTGTCATTGCTAAAAAAGGGGGGGCATAAGGCAAAAATTATATGACACTATATAGTGCATCTGATTTCATCTAAAATTAGGGGGGGCGTTAATGCTTTTCTAACATTTTTTAAGGAGTTATTTCATCTGTATTCATGAGTTTGGAACAGAAATTTAATAGAATCATGTGATGAAGAATTTCCAGCGTTAGATTCCAAAAACAAGACCACTTCCTCCTGAGGCTCTCTCAGTTCAGAGAAGATAAGAGGATAAGAACAGGTTGGTCTGGTCGGGGATCCCAGGGATCCGGACCAGTAGTGGTAACCAGACACGACCGGATCCACCACAGGGCCCGGCCACTGAGACCCAGTCAAACAAGAAGCCGCGGGATACTGTCGATCAGTAAGAAACCAGAAGAGCAGTTTTCTTACAACAATGACTGGATAGATACATACATACCTACAAGATACTGTGCTGGGTGAGAAAAAGGCTTCAATGGAAAATTACAGCTTCCATTAAATTCTAGCGAGACGCTGCAGAAGTTGACATATTCAGGTACAAGCGGACCCGAAAACTTCTTTATTCATCTGTTTCTGAATTATTTCTACTCTCATTTTCTTTTATCAATCAGTTAAGTGGCAGAGTCAGAGGTGACAGTAGAAGTGACTGTCTGCTGGAGGGTCGACGGAAAAACATGCGAAACGGCGATAAAGACACGCAAAACAAGGCAGAACAACGAGAGGGACGCGCAACTGTGCGCTGGAGGGAAGAGACCCGACGAGAGGGCGGAGACACGGGCTGTCGCTCGGAGGTGGACACGGTCCATCGACAGCGTCTCTGTCGGCGCGGGGGAGTCGCTCCTGGGGGGCTCGACCTGTTGATGCCGGGAGCGCGTTGTTCCCCCGCCGCCGACGGGTCGAGTATATTGTAGTTGTAAGAAAAGCAAACGTTTAAATTCACCGGACATCGAGTCTAACCGGAAACGGCCGATGGCTCTGAACGCACTTCCTGGAGGCGTGTCGCTGACCCGCTCGGCCACGCCCCGCCCCGCCCCTCTCTGCCGTGTGGGCTTATCTGATTGGCCGTCGGCGTTGCTCTGGTCTCTGATTGGCCCGGGAGGCGGAAGCCGGCCGTGTGCCTGCTCCCCCCCGGCTCCTGCCGCGGTCCGACCCGCTCTCGGCTCAGTCGAGCCGGTGTCACGGTGCGGGACGTTCTTCCTCCTCCTCCTCCTCCTCCTCCTCCAGCTGCCCTCGTCGCTGCTTCTGTCGTGGACGTTTCTAACCAAGGTCGGTATATTGAATAAAACACGTAACGACAGCCGGGGTCGGTTCAGGACGGGGCGGCGGCGACGTTCGGGGAAGTGTCATCGACGTCGTCGGGCCGGAACCGGGCCGATGTAACTAAAGCTAGAACCTTCTGTGCTTTATGTTCGCGTTAATGAGCTTCGAGCTAATGTCTGCGTTTGGTCATATTTGTTGAAATGGACTCGTGTAAAGGGGGAAGCTGATACAATGTGAACCCCGAGGCCCTCGACTCCTTCCTGTTGCCATGGTTCCGTCATTAAATGCCAGGTCCATTTAAAGAAAAAACTGAATTTCTCCCCCCGACCCGGACCCGGATCTGGACCTGTACCCGGATCTGGATCTGGACCTGGACCTGGATCCGGAAGCCCCTGCTGATCTCAGCATTCTCCTCCCATCCTGCCGTGATCCGACTTGTCTGCAGACTTATGTAACTTCTGCGAAAATCCTCATTTTCCCACCTCAAATTTAAGTTTTGCAACAGCCACAGCTGTTAGGAGACCCCCCCCCCAGTCCAGCTGTGCATTCATGCAGACATGAATCGTCCCTGTATATATGTATATTTTTACAGTAAAGACAGCGGTGGACACCAGAGTCCTCTGCTGTGGACCGGTGCTGGTTAACCACCCTGGATGCTGCAGGGTCTGGTTGTTCACTTCACACACAAGGGGATTAAGGAATTAATGTGTTGGAACTAATTAATGCTGAGTTACTGTTTCTGTGTTTTGAATGAATTCATTCATTCAGGAAACTGTAGTTTTATGCAGAGAGGAACTTTCTTTTTTTTCCCTCTGTTGTTTCAGACTAAGAGCTGCAGCTAAAAATTCTTTTTATTATCGATTAATTTGCCATGTGTCTGATCCCTTAGTCAGTTGACACGTCTTCAGTTTGCTTTATTTTTTCCTGAGCAACAGTCCCAGACCCAAAGGAAATGATATGGAAATATGTAATATGGGAAAAAAAAGAGAAATTTGCATCACAAGGTTCCTGAAGCAGAAAGCTCCGATCAACAGAAAATCAAACTGTAACCAGTTTAATAATTGGTTATTATTTATGTTTATTTTTTAAGCAATAATGCCAGACGTTTTATTGGTTCCAGCTTCTCAAATGTAAGAATCTGCTGCTTTTCCTTGTCGAACATTAAATATCCTTGTTGTTGTAATGAGGCTCCCATATGAAAAAAAGTCTGTCACATTGTACCCGCGAATGAATAATGGCTTAATTGAACAAATTAATCGATACTGAAAATAAAAGAAAGTTATTCAGGTTTTACAGTGATATCACATTGTAAAATATGTCATAACAGCTTGATAAGATGCCACTACCACTATTTCTGATATGTTCTCCTCCCCTCTCCTCTACTCTTTGATTTATTTCTTTATCAATGTTGCGTGTGTGTGTCTGTGTGTGTGTGTTGGTGCACCGCCAGGCTCTAAGATGTCTCAGAAGATTAAGGCCGGCTCTGTGGTGGAGATGCAGGGAGACGAAATGACTCGGGTCATCTGGGAGCTCATTAAGGAGAAGCTCATCTTCCCCTACCTGGAGCTCGACCTGCACAGGTGACGACACCTCAGTGTAAAAAAAAAAAAAAAAAAGGCCTCTGCAGGTCACTAGGACGACTAGGTGAGACTGAATTAAAAAAGAGAGAACCAGTGCCTGCAGCGCTTGGTTAGTCTGCCTTGTTCAAACTGGGTTCTCCCCATGAAAAGCAGCTGATTAGCTCCTAATGAATATGTGCGTCGGTTTGTCATGAACATGGGTGGAGTCCATCTTGAGCCTCGTCTCAGACAAACGGTCTCCTCTAAGGGTTTTGTTATCTCACCCACAGTGTGTAGTTGCACTGTAGATGAAAGCTATTTTATTTTATATTTGCGGTGCATATAAAATATTATTTTCTTCTGTTGTACAAAGCTTTGATTAAGCTTTTAAAAGCTTGATACCGTTTGCTAAACATTTGTATAGAGAACAGGTGATTACAAGTCATTAAAATTGTGTTTGTTGAATATTGTCCATTTGTAGCCCTCCAGGGTGAAGGGGAGTCGGGCTCTTCGTCTGACCTCGCTCTCCTTCTTATCTTCTACATGGACTTTGTTTGGAGTCATATGTTATTTCCATGACCCCGATGTTAAGTTCAGATCACTGATGTTTCCTTCCCTAATTATTAATCATATCTTATGAATGTAAAATGTTGAAAAACAGGCAACACAATAGACTCCAGCTCCTATGTTTAGGTAGATCTGATAAAGATTTTAAAGTATTTTCAACATTTTTTCTTTTCTCGCCTTGTAAAAGTTAATGATTTATTGTGCAACAGGTCTCCCTGGTGCACATTTGATGACAAATGGTGAAATAATTACTGTGTTGAAATGACAGGTTTCTCAACAAGGGCAGTTGTCATATGTCAGGCCACTCAGAAATCCACCTATAAACTGGAAAGGTCGTTGGGAAACTTTGGAGAACATAAAAAGTTTGTTTCTAACTTTTAAAACACTTGTTGTCATCGCAGAAAAAGCTTGAAGGTTTGTCTGTGTCGTGTGTGTGTGTGTGTGTGTGTGTGTGTGTGTGTGTGTGTGTGTGTATTTCGGGAAGGGCACATTGCAGGTTTTCTGGCTTAGCCGAAGAAAATGCATGAACTTGTTTAACACGAGATACAAGATGCATAGATGCACATCATCAAAATCAACAGGCCAAGATGAAAACAGGACAGAATTCTAGTTAAACCTGACCCCCCCACCCCCCCCGTCAGTAGTGGTATGCATCCAGTCAGTCATCAGCCCTCGAGCTTAGTATTGTTGTGCCTTTTGGGGGAAGGGGAGGAGGAAAGTGGGTGAGAGGTCGTAGCCGCTCTCAGACAAAAGCCAAACGGTTCACAAGGAAGCATGTAGACCAGAACCTAAAGGGAATGATGAGCACGTTGAGCTTAGTCCAGTTTTGAAGGTGAGGTGAGGTGCGGTGACGCCCCCCAGATTGTTTTGAAGCCCCGCTGTTCCTCGAGTGGAACAAGTGGATCAACCGTTCCACATCAGCCGGCTGACTGCCAGACGTCTGTTGCACAACCGATGCGTTGTTTCCTTTTTGTCTCCATGTCGCTGGCTGGTTTCTGCAGATGCCCTCCTCGCTGAGGCGAGTAAGAGCATCAAGTTTCAGTGCCGTGGGGGGGGCTGAGGGTTAATAGCTGTTCCTGATGCCAACATAGATTCAGGTCTTGGAAGGAATATAATTAGGTTTAATGAATAAAAAGCCCTGGCAGAGATTTAAGTGACCCCTCAAGGTTGAAATAATATCACAGTCTCGTTAAGTTTGTTCGTGTCCTCTGACAGAGTGAATACGCTCCACATCGTGGCTTAGACCTTCGCCGTCCGGCTCCCATCAGACTAAAAATCCCTCTCGCTGCGTCGTTGGTTCGTCCTCCAGCGCCGGACGCTGGAGCGAATTATAGTCACATCTCTTCTTGAAACAGAGCCTGTTTTGTTCACAAGGTCCCATGTCTCTGCGGCTCAGATTATTAATGGTCTCCCTGTCCTACTTTATTCCTCATTGTATCTCTGTTCACTCTTGTACGTGTAATCACAGTTGTGTACAGTCTTTTGTACACAAAAAATGTAGATGTCTGTAGGATTCAAAGTCAAAAAATTGTCAACTAGTGGGAGCTGTCATTGAATGTTTTTCAGATTCTTGTTTATTTTAGGTTTGATAATTGTTCCACATCTAAATCATTCATCAGACTTTCTGACTTTATCAATATTTTACTCACACAAGGTTATTTATTAATGCTGATATAACCTGCAATTTGGATTATCTTGTTAAATTATTTAAAAAAAAAAAAGGATTAAGGCATGTTTGTTCTGAAATTTAGAAATGTTGTTGGTACAGATATCAGAATTTCAGGACTTCTTCCAGGACTTTTAGTTCAAAACTGCCTTCTCTCGCAAAGCTATGACCTGGGGATGGAGAACCGGGACGCGACGGACGACCGGGTGACGGTCGATGCGGCGGAGGCGGTCCGCCGTTACAACGTGGGCATCAAATGCGCTACCATCACGCCAGATGAGAAGCGAGTGGAGGAGTTCAAGCTCAAGCAGATGTGGCGCTCGCCGAACGGGACCATCCGAAACATCCTGGGCGGAACCGTGTTCCGCGAGGCCATCATCTGCAAGAACATCCCCCGCCTGGTGCCCGGCTGGGTCAAGCCCATCATCATCGGCAGGCATGCCCATGGAGACCAGGTACCCCAGGGGTCCGCAGCACATCTGGCCGCCAAATTTCTCTGTAGACTGATTCTTAGTTTGAAAAAAGTTTCACTCACTGTTTTCATTTAGTTTCTGTCCATTTAATGCTACAAAACCAGTAAGAGCCAGACTGTATGAAAACTGCTAAAATATAGAACAATGAGGCTTCGTTAGTTCTTTTATGTGCTATACAGTATCATGTCAGATGTTTTGAAATTGTATTATTGATAATGTTTCACCACATAAAGCTGAAGACATATAATTACAGCCTAGAAGTTAATTACTGCTCAGAATTTCTGCTTGGACAAATTCTGGTCTGAACTGGGGATCAGTCTTACATGTGAGGTGGAGATAATCCTGATCTTAAGGGAACTAAAACCGTAGAACTACAAAGAAGCGATTCTTAACCGTATAGAATTTATGAAAGGGTCCTTTTCCATGTGCAAGGCAACCTACAACAGCTGCGCCATCATTTGACAAAATGGCATCTGTTGCTTGCAGCAAAAGCCGGAAAATCCGGCTCCGGCTGTCAGACACTGACAGGTTGTCAGGAGGCTCTCGGTCAATGGTCGCGTTTTGTCCTCGGCTGTCTCCTCGACCGCGAGCTGCTGCCTGTCCCAGTCGTACCCCCTGAACAAGCAAATGCAGCAAACAGCACAGAGCAGAGTCACAGGTTAGCTTGTGGCGTCGAGCCAAAGTCAACAGCCACCCCACCCACCCCCACCCCCGATCAGAGCAGAGAAATCCAGGTGAAGTGTCATAAGGCTGCTCGCTACATAATATCCCATGAATGTCAGAGGTATGCAAATGACATACCTGCTGACGCACCGAATCACCCGATTTTATCATTTGAACCTTGATCTAAAACCGTTTTACAGGACAGGACTTGGAGCGTTTCACCGACAGCTGCCACTAACTTTTCTGTTGTGTGGTGGGATAGAACAGCCTTGTCCTTCTCCAGTATTAATCCTGCTTTCTAACTTTCTGCCCCTCTCAACAGTATAAGGCCACAGACTTTGTGGTGCCTGGGCCTGGGAAAGTGGAGATGACCTACACACCCGCAATCGGGGAGCCGGTTAAATTTGTGGTTCACGAGTTTGAGGGTAAGAAAGTGAACGGCGCAATGTACTATCGTGCTTCAAACACTGTGGCGCACATGAGAAACTTCAGCCAGGATACACACATATGTAATGTAACACATCATGTAGAGGTGTAATGGAGTGTCAGTCAACATAACCAGGCCGGACCAGCAACGCTGAAACGCTTGTGCAAGCACATTTTCCACCGTGTTCATATTGTAAATGGGACAATACACTGCGAGATACGGCTTATCTGTGTGTTTTGTATTAAGTTGTAACTATTAACCTGTCGTGGTCTTATCAGCAAACAAACCAAACACGGGGCAACTTGAGATTGAGTTTTCAAAGCTTGAGTCATAAGTAGTAACAGATTTTTTTCCCCCTTTCAAGTCCTAATCATAGAGATACATACAAACTCATGAACACTAACAAAGTTTTGCATACTCTTGAACACACCATACTCTATATATATACTCTTGTGTGTACGTCTGTCCAGGCACGGGGGGCGTCGCCCTGGGGATGTACAACACGGACAAGTCCATCAGGGACTTTGCCCACAGCTCCTTCCAGATGGCTCTGTCTAAGGTCTGGCCCCTGTACCTCAGCACCAAGAACACCATCCTGAAGAAGTACGACGGTCGCTTCAAAGACATCTTCCAGGAGATCTACGAGAGGTGGGGGTGGATCTCTCTCTCTCACACACACACACACACACACACACACACACGCACACGCACACGCACACGCACACACGCACACACGCACACACGCACACACGCACACTCACACACTCACTCTACTGTAAAATAACATCAACCCCCTCATGTGACCCAGGGAATACCGGGCTCAGTTTGAGGCCAAGGGCATCTGGTACGAGCACCGTCTGATAGACGACATGGTGGCGCAGGCCATGAAATCTGAGGGGGGGTTCATCTGGGCCTGCAAGAACTACGATGGAGATGTACAGTCCGACTCTGTGGCACAAGGTGGGAGACTTTCTATGGTTTTCTAAAGTTCAATGGGCAAATGAAATAAAGATATTTGATCACTGTGTTAGCGTTTTTTTTGATTTCTTGGTTCTCGGATTTCCTTGCGTCAACATGTTCTTTTTGCGACTCTTGTTCCAGGCTACGGGTCCCTGGGCATGATGACCAGTGTGCTGATCTGCCCTGACGGGCGCACGGTTGAGTCTGAGGCCGCCCATGGCACCGTGACCCGCCACTACAGGCAGCACCAGCAAGGAAAGGAGACCTCCACCAACCCCATAGGTAGGAGAGTGGCACACACACCAGAGCATTCAGCAATGAGCCGAACGTATCCCCAAGAAACAACGGCTCTGTTAGCATCATCTTTATTAATATTATTGCACACAATGGACGCAAATTGTGAGGATTAATTTCTTCTTCCTTCCACTGTGCTTGTGTTCGCCGCAGCCTCCATCTTTGCCTGGACGCGGGGGCTGCTCCACCGGGCGAAGCTGGACAACAATGCAGAGCTGCGGGTTTTCTCAGAGGCACTGGAGGCCGTTTGCACCGAGACCATCGAGGCTGGTTTCATGACCAAAGACCTGGCGATCTGCATCAAAGGACTGCCCAAGTTAGTCCCCTTGTGATCTGACACTCAGCTTATATTGTCCAGCGCAGGATTTCACCCGATGTCACTCCAATTATATAAGCCAAAAGAACTGGTGTTCACATTCTTCCATCCACTTTCTGGTACATGGCTTCCTAGAAAAACAATGAAGGCCTTGCAGTCGTTGATGGCTATAGTTAATCGCGTTCACTCGGACAACAGTGAGAACAAGGGTTGTAGCGAGCAGAAGGCCTGGAATCAAAGAAAATGTCTGTTGCTGAAAAGGAAAACGAGAACAAAGGATCAGCAGAAACACAAGATGACGGATCATTGTTCTAGTTATCGTTTTCTAGAATCTTCAGAGCCACAATAAACGTACAGTTGTCTACAGAAGTTTGGGGCAAATTACATATTTAGTTGGATGTGAATTGAAGAGAAGTGAATCCAACTCCTGCAGCAAAGACACATCAATAATAATTTAATTTCACTTTTTATTTCATGAACTTATAAAACAGAAAAAAAAATAATGAAACAGTAATTTGAAGCGTGTGTAAAAGGGCACTTTACTAAATGAGTCCTTAGTGACCCCTCCGTTGCCAAATGTGGGGGAGGGAAAATTATTCTTTGGAGTTTATATGAAATATTAAATTTGCCCAGACTTGCATGGCCCCGAGCTCATCTGAGTAACGGCCCCCTGAAATAAGGATCGACGTTGTCTCTGCAGAACGTTTGGAGTTAAACTATAATTCAAGTGGTGACTGTCCGACTTAAAATGAATGACGCTCCTCTAGGGCGCTGCAGTAGATCTCTGCCACCTGCACAGGTCAGTCCGCCAGATCCCGACGTCATCTCGTCTGTTGGCATCAGCCAGTTTCAACAAGTATCCCACTGGTTCATCCGTTCCTGTTCTCAGAGGATTTATTCAATAAAAGATCATGAACCCCTTCTGACAGAGGCAGAGACGGCCTGTCTCTTTAAAAAAAAAAAAACATAAGAAAAAACTCCACGCAACCAGTTGGCTTGTGTAACACTGATGTTTAAACAGGATAGATACTGTTTAACCTCAACAATCCAGAGATAAGTGACAAGGAGTAAACAGAACTTGACGCTTCCTGTGGCTGTGTCACATTAAATTGGTTCTTCCCACTGGAAGATGAAAGAGGTGTAGAGATTGTGATAACTTCTTCTTGTTCTTGTTTTTTTCTTCTTGTCATCTTTGCTTAGATGGAAAAAATTTTTTGATACTGCTGCTGGGTGGGTGGGTGGGGGGCCTTTAGTCATCCTCCGCTCCTTTCAAAGTAAAGTTAAATCAAACTCAATCCTTTCTCCTCTCCCTCCGTTTCCAGTGTAACACGTGCCGACTACCTGAACACCTTCGAGTTCCTGGACAAGCTGGCGGAGAACCTGAAGGCGAAGCTGGCCACCCAGCCCAAGCTGTGACCCCCCCAAGACCTGCCTGACCACCTAGACAACCACCCACCACCTCTCCCAGCCTCTTCAGTTAAACACAGACAAAAAAAACACTCAAACACTTGCTCATGCACACAGACTCTGGATTTAACCCCGGAATGCGGAGGGAGTGCACCCAGGAGATCGAATCATTCCTTAACCCGGGGGAGGGGGGTCTGATCAAGCAGGGCGCCTCGTTCCAGAAGACAGAAGGGGGGGGGGCTTATGATCAGTCTAGCCCAGCGTCCCCGGTAATGAATCACTAGTAGACAAAATGCCATACGTTACGGTGAAAACACGACTCAAACGTCGACGGCGTCCGGGGAAAAGACACCGGGCGAATGAGCCGATGGCTGAGTGACCTTGTTTACCCTAATTGCACTAGGTCCCGTGGAGCGAGCGTGGTGTGTGTTGTCAGTATTGGTTGGTGGTCCATGCTTGACGGGACGGAATTAGTCCAACGGCGGGAGACCCCAGACCCTCACTGCCTTACTCTTTTTTTGTTTGGTTTGTTTTTTTGTTGTTTTGGATTTTTTGTTTTGTTGGGTTTTTTTGTTTGTTTTTTTTGCCCCTCCCCCTGATCTATTCTGGTCAAATCCTCCGTCCTGTCATGTTTTAACGTTACCTCAGGCAGCACTTTCGTTTTAAAACTCTCAGCATGGGAGCAGAGGCCACGCACCCCACGAAATTTTTACTGCTGTGCATCACTAAACACATAATGTATGGACTGACAAACAACAAACAGCTGTCCCGACTCTCCTTATGCAGTTTGCAAAAAAATTGCATTAACGCTAAAATACACGTTTCTGGATTCAAGTCACATTTGGTAAAGACGTGTATTTATTAGTCCTTCCTTTTGTGTGTGTCTCATTATCCACTCTGCTGTCAGCGAGGGATATCTTCATCACACCATCGTCGTCGTCAAGCTGTCCCTCTGTCGGTGTGTCTCTGAGCTTGTTCTGTCCTCGTGTGATGACTCATAATAATAAATGGGTTTTTGAAGTTTTTGTGGGTGTCAGAGCTGGATTTCTCCCGTGAGGCCTTCAGGTCAAATGATGAGGTGGTAAACAAAGTACAGGAACCTATTTTTACTTTACTTTTTAGTGAATGGACTAGATGCTCGCAAACTCACTTATTTACTTGATTGTTTTTAAACATTTTTTATCACCAGTCATTTTTGTAAGAACTTTTTTGATCCCGGTTGGGGGATGGTTGCAATTTAGCAGCAGCAAAGTCACATACAAATGTCACATAACAGTGAGATATGGACACTTTTTAAGAAGGCAGATTATAAAAGATAACCTAGTCTGAGAAAAGCAACTGAGCCAAAGACTAGAACTATTCTGACCATAATATGTTTAAGATACAATAATGTTACATTTCACTGTTCATTATTTATTTAATGTTTATTTGTGCAGGGACAAGTCCACAGCATGAGCCAATAACACAGACCACAGCAGTGCGGTAATATGGGCTTTTAAAGTACACAAAACTTAACATTAAAATGTGCACAAAACACAAATAAACACGTACAACAGCAAAAGACATTGCAATGAATGATAACTTTCATTATCAATTGATCACTTGATCAATAAAATATAACAAAATGGATAAAACTAGTCATTATAATGTCCCAGAGTTCAAGGTAAAACCATTAATGACTGGTTTTGTTTCACTTAGAGTCAAACCTCCCAAAATATGGCATTAAATGTAACTTATCACATTAGTCAACAATCAATAATCAGTGCAGTTCCAAAAACAACAATAATGCAGCAGTAAAATTACCATTAAAACTCAGTGACGAGCGTCAGATCATCAAGGGCTTATGACTGATTTGTTTTTGAAATGTTTTAACTAAATCACGATGAATTCTTAGTTCCAAATATTGTTCCACTGAAAAAGGCCAAACTGGGGTTCTACAACTGGAACCTCACGGTTCCACAGACACAGTGTTACCGAGTTAAAACTTGAGAGGTTGGTGCCAGTGCTGGACTGTTCAACAGGAAGATGCTGCACTGAGTTTGAACAGAAAGAGAGATTTCATTCATTTATTCAATTTCAGTTCAAAAGATGAAGTATTTGCACAGGAAACACTCAACAGATAAAATGAAAAAAATAAATAGATGCTCAGAGCTTAGAGATGCTTTGTAACCAGATGGGCCTCTATTCAGCTACTGCCTAGTTTATCCAACAGGTGGCGCTATTGCACTAAAACATCTGGCTCCGCTATCCGGTGTATTAATTATAAATCAGACCGGGGGCGACGCGCATCCCCGCCAGGTCCGCTGTAAACAGAGACGCGGAGGAAGGGGACCACGCCGGGGAGATGGACCCTCATCACCCGAGAGCAGGCTCATCCCAGGGGACTGGAAGCCACGCAGCGGCCGAGGGCCCGGACCGAGGCGGCCCTGGAGCGGGGGCCGCGGGGGGCGCCGGGGCCGCGGGGTCCGCGGGGGGCGCCGGGGCCGCGGGGTCCGCGGGGGCCGCGGACCGCCAGCCACGGCAGTGAGTACCGGCTCAAGTCTGATCCCGCGTCAGCGTCCAGGCTGCCTCCGTCCTCCTCTAGGACCAATGCTCTTCTTTAGACCTCTAACTGGGCTGTTTATGTGCGTCTGCTCCTGTTTTATGTGTTAATGCTCATTTAGGACGTGAGCTCCCTCCTTTTACTTTCTCTTTCGTTTCCCCGGATTAGAAACAGAGGGGAGAGTGGGACGGTGCGTTCACTGCTTCCCGTAAAACCCAGCTCCTAGTTCCACCTGGGGCTTTAAAGCGTCCGAGCGGAAAACGACCCTGAGGCGTCTCCGCGTCACCAGAAAGTCACAGAGTCTCGGTTGTGTGTTTCTGCCTCGCGTCACCAGAGCGACAAGAAAACACGTTTATAATTCTAATTATAACATACAAAAATAAACCAGTAGAAATAAAATGACATTAAAACAACAGCGGTAAAAGTTTTCCCAGCTCTCTATTAATAACAATGTGAACTTTAAAGTGTGCGGCACTTACACTGGTCGCTATGTGTTCTGTTATTATGCATCTCTAAGCTTTGAGCATCCAAACTGTTTATTTTTTTCATTTCATCCCGTTAGTGTTTCCTGTGCAAATACTTAAATGGTCCTTGAATTGAACTGATTTGAACTTAATTGATCCCTATAACCAGCAGCTGCCCGAGCAGTAAACTGTCGGATTCCCACCTCACTTGAACGCAGCATCATATTGAGATTATTGATAAGGGCTCATGTCAACATAATTTAAACGTTAGAGGCAGAGGAGGTGGAGAGAGTTGTAGTAGTTTTCTGACTAATCAGTAGTTTAACCTACAAATTGATAATATCCTAATCATAATAGCTATTTCCTGGAGTTTCTTGTGAACTATTGTGTAGCGGATTTATCTTAAAATGAAAAATATTCGAGTAAAGTACAAGTACTTTTACCACATGCTGGTATTTAGGATGTAAACATTACAAAATGATAAATTGAAGCTGTTCCTCTTGATTGTTTCTGTACTGCACAAGATCATTAGTGTAACAAAAGCCCACAAATGCTTGATGCACTGAACCAGAACAATACTTTCTTTTATTTTGTGTCACCAAAACACAGTGGTTATTAATAAAAATAATCATTTACTGATAGGAAAGTGTGTTACTGAGGACCGTTCTCAACCCTTGACAGAACGATGCCTGCATTTTGGTTCTGCTTCCAAATTAAAACCTCTGCAGTATTTTATTTTGTTGCAAAAAACACACAAAAATCCTTTTATTTATTTCACAAACTTTGTTCAAAGACTCAGAACTGTGACTATAAATTCCTGGTAAGACCCAACGTTGACGTCACATTGCTTGAATGTTGCATAGGAACAAACCGATTTTTTTCAACCTTAAATTTTGCCTTTGCTCAAATGCAGCAGTGCTTATTTTTTCCACAACATCTGTAAGAACTTCACCTAAATCCACTGTAAAATTGCTTAGTCTAGGATCACACCAAGAAATATCTGCGTAGAAAATAAGTATCTCAACCGTTGTGCTTTTTTCTGTGTTCAGCTTCTGACGTTTCTTGGTGCAGACACATTTGAATGATCGCTCAGGTTTTGCCGTCTCCATTTAGCCACTGATTCGCTCTCTCCTCCTCTGTCTTTGTCTCAGCTCAGACGGATTCACCATGATCCCCCCGGACGAGTCTCGGCGAAGCCGGATGACTATGAGTAGGGCTGAAAATGCTGCCGCCTCCCGTAACCTTTTGATCCTCATACGCGGTTTCAAAAAAAACCTCCCTCCCCGGTGGTGAAGGATTTTGTTTTTTTTTGTTGTCACTGCAGTGGCTCAGAGAGAAGAGGAGGAGCTTCGGAGGTGGAAGGAGACGCACAGAGTCCCTTCTGTGAACCTGGAACCGGAGCGGCTCGGTAAAACCAAACACATTTAACCAGTCCTCACCTCCGAGCAACAAGTTCACCCAACGCTGACCATCCTCGGCTACTTCTGCGACATTGTTCCTACTTTTTCAAAGCTTTGTTACCGATTTGGTTCCAACCTGTTGCTTCACTTATCCAGGTGGTGATGGGTCGTTGGCTGAAGCCAGACAGAGGCAACTGGCAGACCTACGCTTCTCCAAAGTGCAGAAGAAGGTGACTCACACGTTCACCGGGGGAACTTCACGTTCATCCCTTCACGTCATGTGCAGCTTGAAATATGGTTGAATGTTTTTCGAATTTACAGAGTAAAGCGATTACATGAACTGTTTCCTGGTCTTCAGAATATTACAAGGAGACAGGAAAACGTGTCAGAGCGTCTTCCTGTCACTTTAACTTTCTGTGTCGATCGATTATCAGGAGAAAAACTTTCTTTTTCTTCTTTTTTTTTTCTTAACGCGACCTGTCCTTTCCAGCTGAGACAGGAGGAGCTGGACAGGAGGAGGCGAAAAGAGGAGGAGGCGAAGCAGCAGAGGATGAAAGCCAAGCAGAGGGAGAAGGTGAGAGCAAGATTAAAACAACAAGAAAATGTACTTTGGCCTTTTTACAGAAACTTCTTACTGTATGTGTTCAGCTACGGATTTAAAAAAAAAAGCCCAAACTTAAATCACTTGTCACCCTTTATGTTTCTATTTTAATTACCTTTGAAAACAGCTTAAAAGCCTAAGAAAAACCCACCATTAAAAAGTTTTTTTCCTTTTTTTTAATAATAATACCGAGCACCCTTTGGGGAGTTATTGTACAATGAAGTGATAATTGACTGGTTTGGTGCCGAGCGTTCCCGATCCGTTCCCGATCCGTTCCCGATCCGTTCTGTTTTTTTCTTTTTCTTTTTTTTTCTGTTCTGCGCGGTGACTTCCTGTATATCCCAGAGTGCACTTTGACAAACCCCAGAGACCTGTGTCAGGAATGCACTGCGCTCGGCCACGGGGGGAGGGCAATAAGCAAGAGCGAGAGAGAGACGTTGCTCAACTTCCTCAGAACGGAGCCCGGTCCTCTGCCCCTCTGCCCGCTATGCATTATGGTCCGTTCTGCCTTGTTCTGTGGTTGCAGGCGTGGAAGGCCGGTGTAGAGATGATGAAACTGTTGAGAGCAGGGAACGATTGGTGACAGCGGATTGACCCAATAAACCTAATAATAATAAAACCTGATAAAGTGGCCACTGAAACTTAAGAAAAAAAACAGTTAAATGAAGAAAAAAAGCCACAAACCTGTAAAAAAAGATTCACTGCAAATAAAGTCGCATTTCTGCCCAGGATCTCAGGTTTCCCCTGCTTCATCCTCTTACAGCAGTATCCTGTTTAGCCTCTAGATGTCAGTAGAGACAAGCTTCCACCTGAGCCGCGGCTCATTTCGGCGAGCCCAAGCACCCCCCCCCCCCACACACACACACAACATTACAGCCCTGACAACCACCTGATTAATGTTTCTCGCGGCTTTCCAGCCGCCAAAGACAGCTCCTCGCTGTGTGTTCTCAGACATGTTCTCCACTCCACGCCCGGCTCCTGCTCTTGGTCTAATAGTGGTTAATGGACTGCTGCAGTTAATGTGAAGGGAGGGGGGGGGTTGATTAATAGTGAGGACCGGAGCGATGTTCCACAGGCCTCTGCAAAAGCCATAGGAATGTCTTGGTATTCCAGTAAATAAACAAATGCATAGTGAAACGGCCTCCTCACCGTCTGCAGACATGATCCGACCTGCATTGGCCAGGAAAACCAGCAGTGCACCCTGACCCGGTTTGAGACACAGGGCCAGTTTGAAACACAGGGGCAGTTAAATAGGAGGATTATCCAGTGTTCAAACTGCCGAGGAAAGACGGAGGATGCGGGTCTTCATCCCCACCTTCTTGTCTCGTAGGGTAGAGATGTCTTGTGCTTTACGGTGACACAGCTCAGAGGCGCTGGGACGTTACGATACAATCTTAAATCAATTAAAAATAAAACTCAGACACAGTGATGTTGAGGTTTTTATAGCAAATACACTGAAGTTACATGGAAAACATTGGATTCAGTGACTGGTAAATATGTCATTTTACAAATTATTATCACAAGCTCTCTAAAAATATAAAGTAGGGGATGATTTTAAGATGTTGATGCCGAAAAGTGATGATAGTTTAATTCTGGGCAATGGAAATGTTTTGACATAAATATTGCAAAAACAAGTTGCCCCATATAGACTTTTTTTCTGATAAGTGGGATTAACATGTATTGGATTTGGTTTTATTGTTTACTTCAGTATTAAAGTGAACTCACTGTGGCGGCAGTTGCTCACGCTGTCGTAAACTTGAGCTCCCGTTATCATGAGTCACGCTTGTTTTCATATCCGACAATTATAAGTTGCACTGCAAGTAATGTGCATGTAGTAGTTATTAATATCTGTAATTACACGGCATCAGAAAATACTGTATTCTACAATTGTTACTACTATTGAAATGATTGCAGCCCTTGTAAACTCTGCAGTACTATGCCATATATTTGCTGGAAGGAGCGTGAAACTCAGGTACTCTCAAGTCCTCATTGCAGCAGTCTTACGCCCACCTATCATTGAGACAGATGTCAGTCATGTGTGTTGGAAGCAACCGGGATCCAGGTGGCGGCGGCGGCGGCGGCGGCAGCGTGCCGCCGACCGGCCAAGTGCTGCAGCGTGACCACTGACTGTGACGTTTTTGCAGGCCGAGCGCCTGGAGGAGAGGAACTGCCAGGACGAGCAGGGGAGGAGGGAGCAGTTCCAGCAGGATCACCTCAGGTCAGGCCCTGGATCGGTTTCGCTTGGCTCCCGTCACCGTCGCTGCGCGGTGTTGGGTTGTTTTCTGCGAGCACCCTGTTGCGTTCCCTCTTGCCGTGCGATGGATCTTAGTCATAGTTGGAGCATCTGGTGGCACAAACGCTGAACCCTTTTGAAAAGGAAGTGCCCGTAGTGTGAACCTCCACTGACCCCGCAGTTATCACCAGAGGCTCATCGTCCCGCACTTTCTGTTGGCAGCGGAACTAAAAACACAGCGTTGGCTGTAAACATCCAAACGGAGAAATGAAGACAGGCCACATAAGGTTCAACTCTGCTTTTTGTCAGTGTAAAAACAAAAAGAATTCCCAGGGAGGACATTGTTGAACAGGATCTGCGCGTCCTTAAATTTTGATGACTCTTGAGAGACTCAATAAACACGTTTAAGAGAGATAAAGAGTCGACCATGATAGCAGCGCTCTGAGGCAGTTCATTAGGCACATTGATGCTCTTACCTAAATGCTTTTATCTGCATTGACACAATGGCAATGCTAACAGTGCTGATGTTAGGGCAGAGATAATGTTCAATAACCATACTCACTCTATTACTTTAGAGTGTTAGCATTTGCTAATTAGCTCAATGTTATTAGTTTTTGCACAAATTCAATCCTAAACCAAAGTATTTAACTGATTGTGAAAATTGTGATCGGCCGAGCCAGATGAAAACTGAAGTCAGGGGCAACCAAAGGCGTCACGGTTCATCCCGAGGGGAACACGACCATCTGTGCTAAATTTCACAGCCGTCCGGCCAATAGTCACAAGCGATATTTCAGCCCGGAACGCGGTTGACATTGGTGAATGTGGCCGAGCATTTTGGATGCTTTATTGGGCAAATTTATACATAACAAGCGTCGACTGTCCTGTCTGCGCCGGGTTTTTGTGTCGTTCTCTCCGACAGTGCATCAGACGACTCTAAATCAATTACCCTGACAGTCGCGATGTTATTGGAATTTTTTTTTTTTTTTGCACGGCCGAGTCTGAGGGGAAACTGTTTGTCAAGTAGCTCGTCTGGCTTCCCCTCAAGACAAATATTAAAAAAAAAAAAAAAAAAGGGCGAGACGGCGGACCAATCTTTGAACCCGAAGAAACAATGAAGACTTTTAGAGAAATGGAAAGGAGACGGGGGCTGGGGGGGGGGGGGCGCCGATGGGGACGCTCGCGAGGCGGGGAGGGCAGTGTCAGCGGGGGACAGGCAAACCTAGTCAACTTTCAGGGGACCGTCGGCGTCCCAGGCCTGCGTAGTGTCTGCCGGGGAAACAAATACTCCCCGGCATTATTATTTGTTTCTGTTTCCATTGGGCTTTTGTTTGTTTGTGTTGTTGTTGTTGTTTTTTAATGCTGTCGCTGTGTATTTACTGCAGGACGACGGAGCGTTTTCTGCAGAGCTTTGAGAGGAGAGCCCCCGGTCCACTGGCATCCAGCGGTGCCACACACACGTCATCCGGGGTGAGCCAGCAACCACAGAATGTGTGTGTGTGTTTCTGTGTGTGTGAGTGTGAGAGTGTGTGTGTGTGTTTGTGCACTTGTATGCGCTTTTCTCCTGTTTTGTTTGCGTACGCCACGCTCTGTGCACCGGACACACACACACACACACACACACACACACACACACACACACACGCGCGCGGTCCCAGGGTTCAGCGTTGAGCCTCACATCTGTGGCCGTGGGGGTCGTGGGGGCCGAGGCCCCCGTTGTAATTCACACGCCCAGATCTGCCTTTGTAAGCTGTTTTCTGAGTAAACACTCCTCGGTGCGGATTTTTTTCGTCATCCTAGGAGCCGCGCGGGTATTGGGCAGTATCACCGCTGGGTGGGGTGGGGTCATGGAGCCCCCCCACCCCACCCCACACTCCTGTAACTATCTCCTGGTCAGAGCCGGGGCACGCAGCGGTACATCGGACTCACAGCTGAGCAGAGAGGAAGTGTAGATTACCTAGGGGCAACATGGCCACTGCCCCCCCCACCTCCCTGTGTTGTCTGTCTCCTTCTCGCTCTCCTTTGTTTTCTCTGCTTCCTCCCTTCTTTTTCTCAGCCTCTCTTCCTCCCTCTCCCTCTCTCTCACTTGTCTGTTTGGTTTTTCCCGGGAGGGATTGAAAGGAAAAGGCCTGCAGAGTTCAAGGGACTTCCCAGAGTTCACAACAGAGAGACACACACAAACACGCGCACACACACACACACACACACACACACACACACACACACACACACACACACACACACACACACACACACACACACACACACACACACACACACACACACACACACACACACACACACACGCGCGTGCACACTCACACACACAAGACAGCAGGACACGACGCGGCGGCGATGGAGGCCGCAGGAGGACGGGCGGAGCAGGGCGGAAGAACCTGTGCTAGTAAAAGTACCTGGAGGGAGCCCAAGCTCCTCGCGCCGACCAATCACACGCCTGCGTCAGAGCCGACGGTGGGCGACCGCTGCGCCCTCACCGCCGGTAGCTCGCCTCCTAATCGACATTCCTCATCGGTGGTTAATCGCAGCCGTAAATCTCCCAATCAATGTCTCCTAAATGCCGAGAGGTCAGGGCTATTCTTAGCTCAGAAAACAAGCGTTTATTAGGGAGTGTTGACAGCTTCTGTCGGGGGACGTCAGACGCTAATATTGTCTGCCCCCCCCCCACCCGCCTTCAGTGATGTTACACCCGAGGGGGGGGCAGCCTGAGAACACACTGTGTAGCTCACTGTACTCGAGCGTGGTGGTGGTAGTAATAGTAGTGTCTGGGTTCAGACTTTTCTTTTCTTTCTCTTTTTCTCACATAAAACTGATGCAAATCTTTCAGCAGGCGAGTCGGTGGTTTGGGGTGGGGGGGCGGGGGTGGGGGGGCCGGGGTCAAACTGTGGTGCAGGAAGAAAGAGAAAGCCGTCAGTTACGGTTATAAAGGAGTCTCTGTTGTACGGTGGGACACACACACAGAGTAACGCTCAGACGGGCTAAAGGGATGAGAGGGTTCATTGGATGACACCAGGGTTACCGACGGCAACAGAGACTCGGCTCTTCCTGCTCTGCCGCCTTCTCATTTCACTGAGTCTCGCCTCATCTTCTCACCTCCTACGTCTTGTCCTCCGTCTCCCCTTGTTTAGTCTCCTCTCCTCTAACTCTCTCATTCCTTTTCCTGTCCTGTCTTGTTTCATCTCGCCTCATCTATGTCCTCTCCTCTCCTTTCCTCCGGCTCCTCCCTTCTCCTCACCCCATCCTCCTCACCTCCTCCTCTCCTCCCTGTGCTCCTCTCCCCTCTTCTCCCCTCCTTTCCTCTCCTCTCCTCCCCTCTCCTCACCCCCCCCCCCCCTCCCAGGCTCTCTCAGATAGACGTCACAGATTAGGAGATGAAAGCCTGCGGCTGCAGAAGTCAGCCTCCTTGATGTGGTTCTGACCGGGACCCTGGGATCTGTTGTTCTTTCAGCAATGGCTTCATAAGACAGATTGATTTCTCCTTCATGTCCTCCGTTTGTGGGCGTGTGTGTGCGTGTGTGCGTGTGTGCATGCGTGCGGTGTGTTTACGTGTGTGTGTGTGTGTGTGTGTGTGTGTGGGAGAGGTTTCTATGCTAAGCTTTGATGGGAGTGCAGAGCGGCTCAGATGGGGTGTGTGTGTTCCTTCCTCCCCCTGTGCCATCCTAAATAACCCCTCCCTGACCCAGTAGCTCTCCCGGGGCAGGAAAACAGAGCGGGAGCAGAGGGCAGCGCCGGGTGAGGGCGTGTCCAGGTGTATCCTCACTGAGCGCTGTGATTTATCTCAGCTAAAGGCTGATTGACAACGTCGTAAAGACCTTTGCAAGCTGCCTTTCGCTTGCTAATATCAAAACTATTCTAACAGGAAGGCTCCCAGATTACAGGAGACGGACAGAAAACAAACTCGCTGAACTCCTGCCTCCTTCGTTTCCTCCCGTCATTCATCTCCGTGTGTGTTTTTTTTTCTCGATTTTGAGTATTTTTCAGCCGCTGCTGTTCGGCTCTCGCGCTGGGGGCAGCATCGCTCCTCGTCGTTCCCTGAACGATCCGTCTTCTCCCGTTCCGCTCGTCATTTTTTCTCAGTTCGTACCTACGGCTCTGCTTTTTCTTTTTTTTAAATAGTCGGCCCAACAGCCGTCAACATATGCAGCAAAAGCAGTCGTGCCTGTTTCATCACGATCGGAGAGGGGCGGGAGAATTCGACCAAGCCAGACCTTTAAATCCAAGCAGGCGCATAAAAGCTAATTAAAAAGCTAATTAAAAGTAAAAGCTAATTCAAACCAGGAAAAGCAGGTTTTTACATCCGATATCTTATTTTGTGTGTTTTTTCTAAAATCAACATTATTAACA
>CM029122.1:2675000-2702500 GCA_016859345.1 Istiophorus platypterus | reverse complement strand
CTACCTGGCTGCCGCACAGCCGCAAATACCTGCCACTCACGGCAGCGCGCGGGGGGGGGGGGGGGGCAGAAACAGAGAACGTCATGTTCGTTACCCAATGTCGAGCTTTTCCTGCCGCTGCATGTGACACGCAAGGACTCACCCGAGCGGTTACGTTGCCTCGGCGATAGCATCAACCTCTATCCCTGCAGCTGACAACTATTTTTTTAATTACTCAGTTGCCTCTCCTTTATTTTCTCAATTAATCAGTCAATTGTTTAATCTATAAAATGTCAGAAAATACTGACAAATGTCTACAGTGAGTTCTCAGATCCCAAGGTGACGTCTTCAGATCGCTCATTTTATCCATTCAAAACCCAAACATAGTCAGTTCCCTTCATTATAAAGCAGAGAAAAACAGGAAATCCTCTTTTTTTCCCTGGCTTTTCTGCTTTAAATTGACTGTAACGATAAAAGTGGGTTATGAGTGTAGCTGTTTTTATTATTTTCCTGTTGATCGACCGACTCGTCGTTTAAGCTCTTTAGCCATGTCAAGCAGGTTGGGTGTCGGCCATGCTGTGCCCGATCTGATTTTTATGACCTTGTTAGTGTAAAATTCAGCGGTTCTAGCGGTCGTGGCCTCCGACTGGGTTTTAATGCCCCAGCGATCCGCCTCCAATCGCGGGGAGGCGCACGGATTTGGAAGGAAATGAGAGCGCCGGTATTGGACCCGTTCTCCGTATTGACAGACGGCAAGAGTTGCGGCATCGGAATTGGTAGTGGGGGAGAAAAAAGTCGCGTTCCAACTATTTTTTTTATTCATTTATATTTTTTTAATTCCCAGTCCCAAGCTCAGTTTATGAGCCATCCACTGGCTCCGGCCTCACTTCTCCATGGCCCTTCGTTCCTGAATAACCGCCGTGTGAGCGCCAGCCGGCGCGAGGCGGTTTCGCCAGCCCGAGGTCGAAAATACTCGAGAACGTTACAGACCTTTCGGCCCTGGCGCCGCCGTCGCAGGCACGGTCCTGCCTGTCGGAATCCCACAATACCCTCGGCCGTGGCCCCAGGTCACGTTTCGCCCACGCGCCGACCCGGTCCGCCGACCAGGTCCTTCCGTTCCGCCGCCACTGGCCCCGGCCAATCAGCTGTCTGGGGGATTGGCCTCCTCTCCCCCCTTTCCCTCCGCCGTGGCCCAGGCATGTATTTCTTACTTCCTGGCCCCGAGAGACGGACCCGGCCCGCGCCAGGGCGGACTACCAGGAGCCTGAGGATCCCGGGCCGTGCGGCCCGTTTTGGGGTTAGAGTTAGATGCCAGCATGGTCAGACAGGAGGGCTTTCAAGCTGCCTGACAGAAAAACGACTGCAGACTCGAGAATTTCATTTCTCCTGGTGCATTTGTGGCCAAAGAGCATTCTTGGAACCGACCTCAAGGCCTGCACGGATTTTGTGTGTGCAAACAAAACAAATTGTATTAGCTCAGAGTAAAATAATAAAATATGTGACGATTAGATCTCCAGCTGTTGTGCATGAGAAGGAGAAACAGGGCTCCGCACTGTACGTCATGACAATCAAAGAAGCCTCTTTCAGCAGGGGCCATGTGGGAACTGTAATGAATTAATGGGGATCATTTCTTTCATGTGTGTTTTCCAGACCCAGAGCCTGACTACGACTGGGCCCTGATGAAACTGATGACCAACTTCCCGGACTGCAGCAGAGTCTTCCTGGAGGACATCCTCGACCAGTGCGGCGGCGACTACGACCAGGCCTACGCGCTGCTCGTCTGGACGTGCAGCTGAAGCCCGTCTCTCCTCAGCGTCCTGATGCCGAGTCCGACGCTTTACGAGTTGGACCAAATTAAATGGGCGCGTGATTGATTTTAAAGAACGGCCCAAAAATCAGTTACCTGCCTCGATGGTGGATGAGAGCACTTGTCTTATATACATACACACACACCTCGAGAGCCTCTTTTAATGTGTTTTTCATTAGGGCCATTAATCACTGAGTGTTTGGTGTCTTGTATCTGTCTGCATGCTCCTGTGAGTCATGTCGGGTTTTTGCCCTGACACGGCGTTTGAATTATTGTTCGTTTTCACCGGTTAGTCAAAGGTCATCGCCATGACTCACGATCTTCAGATCATATTCGGGGCTCCCTAATGAAATCAGCGTGCTGTGCAGATGGGAGAAGGCTCGACCCAAAATACGTGATGCCTTTTTTTCTGGGTTTTTTTGTTTTTTGTTTTTTATAATTTGTTTGCTTTATAATCGGAGTCACATGTGATGTATCTATAGCAGGATTCTTCTGATTTTCCGTCTGGTCGTTTTTGTCCACACAAACGACCTCAGCTTACGCATTGGAGCCATTAAACAAAACAAACAAACTGGGCGTGGTTTCCAGGTGGAGGGCAGCGGGCGCCGAGCAGCTGGTGGAGCTGCAGACGGTAGCATCATAGCATCACCGCGGAGACGGTCACCTGGTCCGAGGCAGCAACGGGGGTGGGGGTGGGGGCGGGGTTCTCCCCGACAGTTCTGTGCCCACGAAGACCGGATCATGTGACTGACGCGGTAGAAAGATCTCGGGAACGAGTGCAGTAACGTAGCATAGTACTGACTACAAGGAAAGTATTAATTTCATCAAATAAACTGCTCCATTTAAACTAACTTAAAAGTAATTCATTACTAATTTATGATTTGAAACTTTTACTCTTCATATTAAACTCTATTTTTTTTCTTTTTTTTTATCCAGAGACACGTTTCACATGATTTCATGTTTGGTTGGTGCGGTCGCACTCTGACTAACAGACTCTCTACTCTTTCACCAGTCGATAATAGTAAATAATACCGATTCATAATTTATGTGGTGCGCTGCTGTCTCTGATGTGCCTATAAATATCAGAGCTCTTTCCAGGAAACTCTGGGGGAAATTACCGGGGAAATTGTTTGAAAAATACGGAGCCGTAAAATAAAGCATCACCAGCATCTTTTCATCATCGAGGGCCTGTAGAAAAAAAACAACGACAACCAAGTTTAGGCCGGAGTCAGAGCAGGAAGGCAGGAAGAAAAATACAGGGAAAACAACTTGTTAATCAGTGAGCGTTAGAGGTGCTGGCCTTTAAAACTTTGGATGGAGCCCGGCCAGCTGTTTCCCCCTGCTCCCAGTGTTGATGCTAAGCTACGCTAATCACCTCAATGCTCTGGCTCTAAACTAAACTAACAGATATGAGATTGGTATCAATTCTCTCATGTTTCTCTCAGAAAGCAAATTCATCAGCATAATTTCCCAAAATGTTTAACTTATCCTCAAATGCAGCTGATGTACAACTGCAGTAACATGTCATTATAAAGGAATTTTATAATTTATACGTACCAAGCATAAATTATCATAATATACACTGTTAAAGCTGATTTATGCTTCTGCATCGAACCTTCGCCGTAGCCTGACGTTCACCTCACAAAAAAAATGTAACTACGTGTTGTGGCACCGTGGACCACAAGTGCTGCGATTGGTCGGCTTGTTGGCGCCACATTTCTGGCTCCTCCTTCTCCACCGCCACCGTCTTACAGACGTCTCCTCTGACCTCTTCTTTCGTTTCTGCATTGCAGAAAATTCAGGAAAACTAAAACTGCTGTTCAACATCTATCAACTCCGACTCCGTCAGGATCCGCCCGGTTTCAGTCGCCGTCGTTTCGAAGTGACGCAGCATAAAAGTGACTTCGGTGTGACGCATTGAAAACCTTCCGACGTATGTGATGATGTCATCAGTATTACGTCGCACTTTTACAGTTTTAGAAGAACTCACTTATTCGTGTTTCGGAAGTTAAAGTTTGAATTGGGACTCATTTCTGGTGAGGACTGAGGCTGGGTGGGGACCTACGAGGTCAGGTCATTAGATGCAGCGTGGACGTGAGTAAGCGTGTTTTTTTGGGTTTTTTGTAAAACACAAGCACAATCAAGCGAGGGGAAAAAAGCATGGAATCGAAGGGGCTGCGTTGGCGTCTGGAGCCGTCACCTCATCGGTACAAGCCCGGTCGGTGCGTGTCGGCGAGCTGAGGAGCCGCTGGGTGTGGAAAGGTATCGCATGATGACTCCTTGGATCTCATTACGGGGAAGTCGGGTCAGATCCGACGGGAACCGCTCTGGGACCAGGTGTGGCCAGACCCGTGGCCTGTTCCAAGAGGCAGGTTTAGCCCAGTTATCTGGATTAAAAAGAAATAAAACAAAGCAAAACATGAAATCCCAGGAAATTTGTAACATGGAACAACATGGAAAGATTTGTTTTACTCACTCACTCAACCTGCTTCTTGGAAAATGCCACACATTTGTGTATGTGTGTGTCTGTGATTTACTAGCTGTGGGTTTGTCCAGGTTGTGATGCGGTTTATAATATTTATTAGAAGAAGACTGGGCTGTTAAATTCTTCCCTGTTTATCTGCTACATTGAATTAATGTTTGTTTCATGTTGTCTTCTTAACAAATAAAATAAAAAAACTTAAAAAAACGACAGAATTAGTCATTTGTCCAAACAGCTGAAAACAACTATGTCTACATCCAGCGCCAAAGCAGAAGGTAGCGTGACTTTTATATGAGGGAGGGGTGTGTGTGTGTGTGTGTGGATGGGTGGACGGTCAACAGAGATGCCGTGACTTCACCTCCAGAGACACGTCAGGTCGGTCGACACATTTGACGAGTATCACGAAAAAGCCCGTCGCCGCACCAGAAGTTAATTAGCAGAAAATTTCACTCAGCTGCTCCGTTGGCTCGATGGAGCTGCTGCATCTCCAGCAAATGTTTCTTCCATTTGCTCGCAGCAGAGAAGCAGAAGGGGTTGAGGCCAAGTCCAGACCTTCTCCTGCCCCGCAAGCTTCTGCCCTGATAGCTTCTGCCCCACCATCTCCTGCCCCGCAAGCTTCTGCCCTGATAGCTTCTGCCCCACCATCTCCTGCCCCGCAAGTTTCTGCCCCACCAGCATCTGCCCCACCAGCTTCTGCCCCACCAGCATCTGTAACTCAGTGCAGTATCCTGTCCAGGTGGTGGGTACAGGTATCCTCCTGTTTTGGGGAAAGTCAGACATTAATCTGCCCACACATGCATCAAACCCCCCGTTTCATGGCGCTAGCAGGCTAATTTCTCCACTCATGGTGACACCACCCCCCCAGCACTGAACAGCAGACAGACAAGATGAGTCTGCAGGTGACGGAGGAGACCAAAACAGGAGCCAGTACTGTGCAGATGTAGATAGCGGTTCTAGCTCCATCCGCTGTCTTGTAGGAGCGCTAACGAGGAACCGGTGCGGTAAAAAGTCACAGGCTACCTGATGCTAAAAGGCTACGCAGAGCTGCGGCGTTCTGCAGAGTCAACTGCCGATTCCCTGTGGCTTCGTTGCACCAGTGACCCCCTTAACCTTACATTTGATGCATTTTTAATCTAAAAATATTAGTGAGAGCAACTTTAAGAAATCCTCTGAGTATTAGACCCTACGATGAGTCAGACATGTTAAATTAATTAGGCTTTAAGCATCTTTATCAGGTTTAGGTTTAAAAGGGAGACAACAGTCAGGTTCTTCCCCATGAACACCACCTCAATAGAGACATGTAATGTGAAGATGTGTTTTTACTCCACTAGTGAACTGAGTGAAAATATGCCAAGAAGACTGAGAAAAAACTGAGAATATTTGTTATGTT
The DNA here is from genome assembly GCA_016859345.1 of Istiophorus platypterus. Lineage (NCBI taxonomy): Eukaryota > Metazoa > Chordata > Actinopteri > Istiophoriformes > Istiophoridae > Istiophorus > Istiophorus platypterus. Next base: position 2,696,842 of record CM029122.1, on the reverse strand, counting down.
ATTGTTATATTATTATTACTGAGGTTTCGAAGTTTCTTTCTGAGAGTTCACGGGGGTTTGCTGTCGTTTCTTTTTTCTGTTTGTTTTTTTTTGTTTGCATGAAACCGTACCTCCTTTGTCATCAGCCTTTTGTAAATTTACACAGGTCACTCCTGCACGAACCCGTTTCACCGCCCTCGCTCGCCCTGCGCGTGATTCAGCCGCCCTGCGTTTCCGTGTCCTCGTTGCTCGGTGCTCTCTCTCGGGTACTTCCCTGCCTGACTGTTCTCAGCGCTGACTAACCGCCGTTTATGTTGGGTTTTTTTTCTTTTCTTTTTCGGCCGCAGCAGCGGGCAGATGTTTGGGTTTTTGTTTTTTTTGTTGTTTTTTTTTTTCAGAGAACCAGCTGTGAGAAGAAAAAAAAAGCCACCCTCCGCTACCTGCTCAGCAACAAACAGGACAGACGCAGTCAGGGACCAGCTCAGAAAATCATGTTCAGTGCTAAACTGTTTACCCAATTATGTTATGTTGTTGTGGCAACATAATGGCTGGATTCTACTCAGAGGGAAGAGGTTTTTTTTTCCTTCTGTATTAGACCAGACCACAGTCCTTCCCTAACCCTAACCGAATGTTGTGATTGTCCAAACACAACCATAAAAAAAAAGTTTAATAATGCTGTCGTCACTACGAGTGGATGCTGTCATGCAAGATGGGATCTTTCGCCAACAACACACGGTCTCGTCCGTGAGCGTTTTCACTTACGCGTTTGGTATCGTAACGGCGACTTGTCCTCGTGACGCCGATAGAGGACATGGTCCGGAGGCAGTCGCAGGCCCCCCTACAATATGTGTCCGCTGTTGCCGTGACCAAAACAAACAAACAAACAAACCAACAGGAAGCCCGACGGCGGAGCAGCTCCACCTCCTGAGATGCAGGCGTCCTGTGCCGTATCGGTCCGAGCGGAGGACGCCTGTAGTGTCGCCCCCAAAAGCTCAAATTAAAAGAAATTACCGGGTCCAATCGGTCAAACTTTCCTTTGACCATGACAGCGATCTTTAAACTGGCAGTTTAAGCCTACCCATACCTCACCCACAGTTTAAAATTAAACATTCATATGAGTCACTCTGGAAGGGCCTGACAACTGACCTACTTCGGCCCTGTAGGCATGAGTACATATTTCTGATCCCTACATGTGGAACAATGGTTTTTCTTTCCTTTTTTTTTTGCGTGCACAGGCGGAGGAGAAGGAGGGAGATGGGGGGGGGGGGTCCTTCAGCAGGGGAGGTTAGTCCAGTGGTGGTGGTGGTGGGGGGGGGGCAGGTGCAGGAGAGGACAGATCCTTTCCCAGAGCTTCAAAGCAGGGGAGGTTTTCGTGCCTGCAGATCACCCAAAAAACTTCATTAAACAAACACGTCGGACACATGTGCGCTGACACACGCAGGGGGTTAACACACAAAACACCCACGTTACAGAGCCGGGGGGGGGGGGGTGCCGATCCTTTCCTGTCTGGTCACCGGTGTAGGTATACTGTTGTTCTTGAGTAGAGATGAGTCACGGTGCACAGGAAGAGCCGCCTTTTTCGTTCTCATGCTAATACCCTCCGCGCAAGTCTTCCCGTTCCCTCCTGAAAGCCACTAGGAGTGTGTGCATTTGTGACTACGTTTGTGTGTGTGTGTGTGTGTGTGAGAGAGATAAATGGACTCAAGTGAGATCAAATAAAAGTCGACTCTATCCGAATAAACTCGGCCTTGAACTCGCTTTCATTATCTCGTGCATCACTGCCAGGCCTCGCAGCTGCGAAAACCAGTGGAGCTCAGCGTCTCCTGGTGTAACCGAGGGCCGGGATAAACATTTTAGCCCCGTTCGGGGATTTCGTTTGAGGCACGGACAGGTTATGAGAAAATGGGCCCCTTGGCAGGGGCAGGTAAAAGGCTTCCCTCCCCGGACAAGAGTCTTAAAATGTTTTGTAGACGCTTTATGGTTGTTTGGTGAGTCTTTGCAGTCGTTTTGGTCTCTTTGCATTGTTATATCTGTTTGGTATTTCCAAGTGCTTTAAAGAGGGACTGTGACTCGACTGAGGTTCTGGAAGCTCCGGTCCGAACGGCTTCCCCAGGTCTAACTGACCGGTGGGGGAGTCCCAGGCGTTTAACTTCTTGTTGGGTCGTTGAGGTCACATATGAGTCGTCGTCCCACCGGCCGCAGTTTTCACACCATGACACCAAGACTCGTGTGACCCTAAAAGCCGTGCGTCTGCAGCATACCTGTGGAGTGGCCGCCGCAAGTGGCCTTCACTGTCGTGAGCATTTATCCTTCTGCGTTTGTGTCTTTGCAGTTACACCACCAAACCGCTAGTTGGCGTTTACGTGCCACCGTGTTGAGTTTCTTCGCCGCCGTTTTCCACCAGTCTGTCAGCGTCACTTCAAAACAACGACCAAAACCGAGCGGATCCTGACGGAGTCGGCGCTTACAGATGTTGTTTTCCCCGAATTTACTGCGATACGGAAACGAAGGAAGACGTCGGAGGAGACTGTAGCTAGAAATGCTTGTTACTGAGGTGACCAATCACAGCTCTCGCGGTCCACGTCACCGCGTAGCGGTACACGCGACCCTGTGGACACATAAATCCGACTCAAATGGTGCAAGAAAGACGATGGTGACCCCACAAAAGGTTGAATGCCTGGGACCCCCCCCCCCATTCATTCAGAACTGAAGAAGCCTTTTGTGTTAGAGGCGAAACCCCTGCAGGAACGAAGCAGGTCCCGTTGCCCTAATATGGAGCTAGGAAGTATGGTGACCCAGGCAACCGAGGACCTTCACCAAAATGTCTTTAGTTGGTAGTTCTGGATCTCTCATGGTTGTTTTGTGTCCCTGTGGTGATCCGGCATGAATTCGTGGTTGATCCGGTTCCCCCTGCGGTTGGTTCCGGTACCTCGTGGTCCTTAAGGTCACGTTTTCTCTCTCTCCCAGGCCTGAGCCCAATGGGCCCATTTGCTGATCCACCCACTGTTTGATGCACTGTTTCCTTCATCATCTTGCACCTTTTCTTCGAGCAGTTGTCACCATGCGACGACCACCCAGCATTATTTCTTTTTTCTGAGGATGAGCTGTCCCCTTGAGGATGACTATTACCTCAGCATATGGCAGAGTTACACAGACCCACACACACACATGCGTGGATGCAGAGGCCTACAAACAGTTGCGAGTCGGGGGATTCCCAGAGGGTGGTTCGCAGTCAGAATGAGGTCACCTCGTACTGTAGTGTTACACACACACACCCCAAAACTTCTGGGTGAAAAATATAATAAAATATATTCACTTCAGATACACCCCGACAGTCAAACACAGCCACGAGGCTCTGGAGAATATTAAATATCAGCTTGAGAAGCACAAAGCATCTTGATATGTCGGAAATCACCTCCATTTGTTTTTATAGTCTCCATTTGTTTTTATAGCCCTTGCATCGCTTGTTTGAAAAGGCTATTCCGCATCAAGTTACAATGTGAGCTCATGCGTGACCGGTAATAATAAAGTTTACAGTCGCACATCCACTTTGTTCTGCTGCCCAACAATCGCCGTGTGCCAGCGGGACGGCTACGGCGAAGATAACGTCTAACCTAGTTTGATTACGGCGGCAGTTACAGTATACAAGATCCATCCTAATGGCGTGGACCCATCACCTTGAGGGATTAGCTCAACCAGATTAAAAGGAAGAAAAAGATTTTTCCACTTACCCAGAAGCGATAGCTGGCTGGAGAAGACAGAAATCAAGTTGGCTACTTTATGAACAGCGGTAAACCGCGGCTTTACAGAAGCCAAATCTTGCAGGAATTACAAAGAAGTAATTGAGATAAGAGGTAGATGTGATAAAAGAAAAATAAAACATAAATAGCCTCATTTCAACCATGGACCGAACAACGTGAGCAGACAGAGAGTCTGGGGCCATGCTGGCAGCACCGCGAGGTCGAGCTTCAGTGGATGCGGGTGATAACAAATTCATTTCAGTGCTTATTACGGAAATGAAACGGCCTTTATCTGCCTCCTACTGTCGACGGTCACTTACACAGTATGTTAATGCAGCCGAGTCCCTGACAAATCTGTCCTCGCTTGCACGATTTTCTGTTTCCGTTGACAGACAATGGGACGGGTGCGAAACAGTGACTGAAGTGCGGCATCATCATGCTAACCAGCAGTTATTTCCTGGTTGCTGCTCTGCCGCTGAAATCCAGATTTTGCAGCCGTAACGTTGTCCGACGGAATCACCAGACACTTAAGTTGGAGACGGTTTCAGCTTTACTCCCTTGTAAGAATGAGCGGAAGCTAAAAGTCCGTTCGCATCCGTGTCAGCGGCAGTGCGGTCAATCGTATAGGATGCATGGAGGGCTGTGCCTGCTGAGGGGGGGCCCGACCTCACGCTCATGGGGCAACACTGGCAAACATCTTCCATTGGACGCAGCTGTGGTTTGTCCAAAAAATAGCACTACCAATAAATGTTGCTAAAGGGGTCTGAAAAGTTGGTAAATTTAGCGTCAAAGGCGCTTAGGTGGCAACACTGCCTGTCAAACCCTCCCCCCTCCGTTTGCAACGGCCAATCGGCCAATCTAGGGACTCCATCGCCCATCCATCACTCAGTCGGTCAGTCACGGATGCTTTGCGTTTCGCGGGCTGGCCTCGCTGTCGCGGCTCCAAAAATCAGCAACGAATGCACCTCCCCGGAAAAGCGTTTGCTGGTTTCACTGGGTAATCTGCAGGCCTCGTTGGGCAGCCTGCACTGGGACTATTTCTTCAGCGGAAAGTAGTTCCAATGAAAACTGTTTCGCAGTGAGGTCTGTGGACTATCCAGAGCGACCGAGACATTCCTTCTAGAAATAGATGTTTCCTCTTCGGTCTGTCAAATGTAATTTTTCAACACTTTGAGCACCGCAAGCGCAGTTCCAGTCACCTCTATTGTGTCGGGAGGTGGTGACAGAAATCTCACAAAATAAAAAAAACAAAAAGAACAGATATTTCAAAATGTCAGCAAATGAAAAACCAAAACTATCTGCACAGTTAGCGAGAAAACGTGTTTTTTTCGGGTTTTTTTTCCGGTATTCGAGCAGAGCGTTCCTTTAAATCATTTCCGACGTGTGAAGCCTCTGGGTTCGCATTTCGCCGACTTTGGCCCGACGCTCACGAAGTAGGGGCGCTTCCGCATGCGCCGTGCCTCCCCCGGTGCATTCTGGGTGGCGATGGCGATGGCGCCCGGCGCGCTCCCCTCCCTTCGACTCTCCGCGCCAGACGCAGTCGGTGCGACGTCTGCAGCGACCGTCACCAAACGTTTCCTCCCGCGGGTTCGCGCGAGGTGTATTTCAGGACGCCGGCGAACCTCAGACTGACCTGAGCAAAACGCGCCGCTCCTGGAGCTCGGATCGTGTAAACACCAAAAAAAAAAAAAGAAAAATTCCTGAGCCACACACACACACACAAATGCGCTGAATGCAAGCATGCAATGTGCATACACATGCAGTCCTGCTCTCACTCTCTCTCCTTCTTTCTCCCTCTTTCTTTCTCTCTTTCTCACACACACACACACACACACACCATATGCACTCACAAACAATGTCAAACCGCAACTGAGTCACTTTGCTTCCTGAGGGGAAAACTGGCTCCACAAGGAGGGCGAGCGAAGGCACTCCTGGACTGTCGGCCGATAAGCGCTGACAGCAGCACATGTCCTATGCGATCCCACACTTTCTGCTCACACTCATCTGCTGGCATGCGTTCGCATACTTCCTACCAATACCCACATTAAAAAAAAAAATCCATAAATCATCAGCGGAAGCAACATGACCAGGAAAAACATTCACACACGCAAGCATGCAAAAGACATTTAGAAGAAAAAAACAGGATTGGCTGTAAACACAGGAAAAAAAGCAGAAGACAGAGAGGTCATGTTTGATACTGTACAAGCGTCCTGATGCTAAGGTATGCGGCGGCGTTGGCTCCTCTTCCCCCGGCGGTTTCCTGTGTGGTCCGCATTCATTCGTCTAGCGTTACGCGGGCCCCCGTTTCATCCGGCGTCCGTTTTCTCAGACAGAGCCGGGAGGGGGGGTGCTGTGCAGATATCGCCCCCGTGACGACGATTTATGGCGTAGTTCGAAACTCCGCGACGTCCCGGAGGACGCGCGGCAGTAAGGGGATACGCGCCCGTCTGTTTCCACTGAGATCCTTTTTGGCCGTCGGCTGCAGCGCTCGCACTCTTCTCTCCGTCCCAGTCATGGTCTCACGATGCAAATTTTCTTTTCTTCATCTATACGCTCGCGCTACGAATCCACGGGAGCTAAAACGTGACCGGGGGGGGCAGAGGGGGAACCTTTGCTCCAACTGTAGCGCAGTCAAAGCCATAGAAATGTCAAGAGTTACGAAAGTGCCCGCAAAGCGGTGGACGACGGCCGAGCGTCGATCAAGAATAACACACAAGCGAACACTCACACACACACGCTCACGCGCGTCCTGGGACGAGGGAGTCGGCCTCACTCGGGTCTGGACGTCCGCTCGGTTCTGATGAATGTGACTCGGCGTGTTTACGACAGCAGACGCCGCGCTAGTCTCCGCCGATACGGCAGGTTACAAGTTCGTCTTCAAAGACGCAGATACGAGGGTGAAGCCAAGGTGAACACACACACACACACACACACTCGCACACACACACGCACACATGCACACACACACACACACTCAGGGACATGCTGCGACAAAAACAGGTCAGAAAGGTTCTGCTGATACTGGGGCAACACGTGTTCTGGTAAATTCACCCCTCATGCAAAAAGCCACAATAACAGCTCGCCAGCTTAGCAACTGTCAACAGAGTGACCAAAGGCAATGTCATCATCGCACTGCTTCTAAGTTTCCTACCCGCCCACAGGATGATTTGCTTATACTGGCACACAAGGCACAAAGGCACACACACACACACACACACACGCGCACGTACACACACATGCACACGCACGCACATAAGGTGGGATGGAAACGACCAAAAAACCACTAATCATTTCAGGGCCACTGTGTCGATTCCCACTGATCTTTGCACTGACAGAAGATTAAAAAAACAAAGCAGAGTGGGTGGGTGGGGGGTGTTTGTGCTGTTTAACCAGGCTTCAGCTTCGTATCCTCATCCCTGACCCCTCCGACCCCCGACCCCCAGACCCCCCTAAAAAAGGCCGGTAGCAGCCTCGTACCCGGGCCCCTCCTATGACGTCGCTCCTGCCGCCGGTTCCATAGGCTATTCTGAGCCCACACACACACACACACACAGCGAGATGACGGTGTTTTCAAACAGCCTGCGGATGCGAGACCTACAGTGCAGCGCGGCCGGCTAGCGTAGCGTACAGCATGTGGTCCGGTGGGAGTCGACGGGACTATAATTACAGGCTCGTTTCAAGTGGAGCAGTTCTTACAGTAACAAGGCAGCGACGGTGACAGATTGATGGCTCGTAATGGGGGGGTAGGACAACACTGGAGGTCCGTCCTCATGAATGGACGGGCTACCTACCGTCGACTGCACTGCACAGCAAATGCCCCCCCCCCCATCCCCCAGGGTCTGGGAAAGAACGCCGGGAAAATCCCACGGGGCTGCACATGTGCACACGGAGCACACAGCTGGCCGCTGCACCGACACGTGGTTTCTTCACGGACGTAGCAGCGCTCGCCGTCAGTCGGTTTGAATCATCAAGATATTACTAGAAAACGGAAGTAGACAAATGACAAACGAGCTTCCCGTCGTCGCCTGTGCGGCGTGGAATGCCCCTACCGTGCCACGCCGCTGTCACGCGGGGGCAGAGCTACACTTTACCAGGGATTAATGGAAACTACGACGAGCCCGGGGGAAAAGAGCCTGCCTGGTTTTCTGCAGTAAAAACAGAGGCGATCCAGAAAGATTTGGCACCGCGCAAAAGCGCTCCCATGCACAGGAGCCCGGATAACGTTCTCCCCGTGCATCCGCGGAAAACGCTCGCGTCGAAGTTGCCTTTAAAAAAAGAGGAGAGAATAACACAAACAGCTTTACAGTACAACGAACCCAAAAACACGGGTCAGCTCCTTTCCCTAAAAACATTCCCTGAAACAAACTCAGTGACTTAATTTAGCCGTTCCCCTCGGACCCTGCCCTGACCCGGGCCTGACCACGGCCTGACCAGAACCTGCGGTCGCTCGTCTCACCAGGATCCTCGCTGATGACTCTGAACTCTCGGCGGCGCTTGGCTCAGCGGGCCCACTTCATCAAGGCGCGCACACGTGCACGCACATGGGCACGCACGCACTGTAATGCTTTCTCAGCACACTGCAGCAGGCTGCATTTGCGCAAGAGCCAATTCGAGGGCAATTATGGTCGTCCTACCAAAACAGGTCTCCGAAGACTCCGTCTGTCCGTCCAACTACTTTGCACAAAGGGCCTCGTTTAACTGGACCCATCTCACACAATAAATCACGGATGTTGCGGCATAATTGTGATGTATATTTTCTTGTGGTCAGAACTTACCATACCCGATTGCATACATTATGCAAAGTACTCCCGGGTCAGGAATGTTGATGGGCGTTTGGGACTGCGTTCGCCCTCCGCCTCCCTCCCGCCGCTTTGTTGTGTTTACGCTGCGGTTATCGTCTTTCTAAATCAGACGTTCAGGGCAACAGACTGACGTCTCCGTGTGCGTCCAAGCGTGTGTGTGTGAGTGTGTGCGTGTGTGTGTGTGTGATGGAAAAAAAGGGAACGCTGGTGCAGATGCCGAGCGCACGGGAACGGAATATTTCTCATCAGCGTTCCAACGCACCCTCCCCTTCAGGAGCGTCGCTCAGGAGACCCGACCAGGTCGCGAGAACGTTTCCCGGGGGACGTTCCGATGACGTTTGAGTGAGGGTTGGCTTTGGATCTCGGGGCTTTGAGAACGTTTTGGGTCGAATCCTTTTAGCTTTACTTTTTAAGGAACACCTCGGAATGCCGCGCTCCGTGAGGAACGTTACGTGATCTGTGCTCTTGGAAAAGTCCTCGGAGACGTCCGAGCATGTTAAAGTTCTAATGTTCTCCTCTTAACAGAACATGACAGAACCTAGCAGAATATAACGCTGCAGTGATGGAGCGCGGTTTAGTTACGCTGTGGAAACTTGTGCTCTTCTACTCATCTGGATTTTCTAAACCCGCCATACCCCCCCCTCCCCCGTTTGTTTGTCGAGAACGTTTAGTTAAACGTGTGTGGACGTTCTTGCTTGGCAGGGACAAGGGGGGAAGCCCTTCGCTGCCCACGTTGCCTCCCCGCGTTGCCTACGCGGCGCCAGTCGCCGCCTCTCGTGTCCCCGAGGGAGCCGTCGATTCCCTCGTAGATCCGACACAATTGCTGTCCAGTTTTCAGCCTATTGTTCAGTATCTTATTTAAATATTTCTAATCGTATTTCCTTACACCTTTTTTCATCCTTCGTTGAGCGGCGCTCCTGATCGAAGCCAGACGAGCCAGGATAAGCCGCCATTGTCTGAGGTTTCCTCTACGCTGACATCTCATAAAATGTTTTTGGCAAATTCTATGGCAATTAAATATAAAACACAGATTCCTAAACATCTTGTGAAAACATTTAATTTGCTTTGTCAGAATTCACGATTTTTTAATTCACTTTGAAATGCAGATGAGGAAACATCTGGAAACACAGGTTGAAAACCGTCCCGCTCATCTGGGACTGGACGTTTTAAAACAAGACCAACCGTGACAGTGATTTGAATCATTTTGGTCACATTTGACAGAGACCATGGCCATTTGTTTTGGGGGGGGTCTTGAACCACGTTTCCCGCGGCCCGACCTCACGAAGGCATCTCCAACCACCAATCACCGTAATTTGCGCCAGTAAATCTTGTGCACCACAAATGTTTTCAGCGTTTCTAAACTGCAGGTCGTCACTTGGACACAGCAAACGCTTAGTGGCAGTTACATAGGACCAAAACACACACACACGCACACATATATGAACAATTTGTCATTGTACTTATAATTTCCTATTTCTTTTACTTAAAAACTTTACTGACCACCTTCTCTGGCATAAGCTTTTCTTCGTTATATCCTATTAAGAACTAGATCCCTGCAACTGTCGTCACCAGCTGATCCGGGTCATGGATGGAAACTGGAGGAAAACGTGGCAAAGGCGAAGGAACGGGCCCGTTGTCCTGGGACCTGCCCCCCGAGGGTCCCTGGTCTCGGACGCCAGTAGGAGGGTTGTCACGGTAACCGCCGCAGGGTCAAGCTAAACGCGTTGATGATTCAGAGGCCAAACGCCACAGACGCGGAGCTGAGGAATCTACAGTAGATGCTCGTTTTTATTCTCAACTGCTTCTAACGTCCCTCTCGATCGCTTTCATTGTGAGTGTGTGTGTATTTACACCAGGAAAACATATATGAGGAAAAACGAAGTGACGCCTTCAATAGGGGATTAAGGCTAATGTGAAATGAGATCTATACCACAACCACGCTGCCAACACACACACACGAGCGGAGAAATGATGACTGCATGAGCGAGTCTTTCCTGGCCCTATCGCTCAGCTGTACGGGAGGTCTCAACAGAACTGGGTCCGTCCGAGATCCACCGGATCCATCTGGGGCCCTGGGGGACGCTGACACCTCGCCCCGGCTCCGCCGTCATCTCCTGCCGCCGCCGCTCCGACCTCCCGTCCGCAGCCCAGAGGTGGGCGGACGGGCTAAACTAATGCCGCGTAATTGTCGCAATTACAGGGAAGGCCGATCAAATCGAGAGGACCCGGCCCGTCCTGAAAAACCAGATATGTCAGCTCGCCGGGTGACATGTCGAGCTGTGACAAGCGCTTGCGCAAGGCGCCGCCCGTGGCCCCGGTTGGGAAATGGATTTTGACTCAGCCAGTTGATTTGCAGCCGGGTTTTTCGGGGTCATTTAACCGGTCGCTTGTGCCGAGTGGAGGCAGTTTTGTAAGAGCAGGGAAAATGAAACGCGGCGGTCGAATTAGCGTGGAAAAAAGAAAGGAAGGAAAGAGGGAAAGAAAAAAGACAAGATTTCCAAACCGTTTTCGCTTGAAGGGCGACTCGCACGCCTTCCTCTGTCAATCTCATTTCGATGGCAAATGAACCGCTGGAAGCCCTCTAAGCATCTGGGAAACAGTCGGGTTGCGCCGCCGCCCCCCAAAAAAAAAAATGATGAAGTCGTCCAGTCTTTTTGATTAATTCTTGCGGTGCGATCGTGCCTCTCGTTTCCAAGTCTGACTCTACGACCAACTTGAGTCGACATGGGCGAACTTGTAGTATCTTGGAGAGATGGTGGTGGTGGTGGTGGTTGTGGTGGTGGCGGCGGCGGCAGCAGCGGCGGCGACAGCTATGTGAGAGATTAGTTCCCTCCATCTCCAAGTGTTTTTGCGGGTGAGTTGCATTCTGCTCTGCTGAGGCAACTGTCAGCAAGAGATTTGCCCCTTTTAAAATAAATTCCTCCCTGTGTGATTATTTGCTTTTGCATAACAGTTTTGGTGGACACACAAAAAAAAAATGTAAAAAAACCCACATCTGCAATTTTGCAATTGTTTTCTGCAAATAATCTCAGTTTTGTTTTTGGCTCTAGATGCATCTCAAAATGACGTCACTTTTAAATGTCAAGACAATAATCTGAATAAGAAATAAAACAGATGTGACCAAAAATAGCGGATAAGAGAAATGAAAACTAAATCTTGAAGATACAGCGGTGGATTTTTTTTTTAGCTCTTAGACGTGTGATGGATTTTTGTGACATTTTTAGGTCCATCACATTCGCGGTGAACCTGATGTGCCCTGAAAAAGCACCGCAGCTCTCGCCCCACTTTCGTTCAACGTCAAAGCCACAGCTCGGCGATGTAGAGGAGGGGGGCCTCACACAGGAAGTGTGAGAGGAAATGCAAGGACATCACCCCCGCCATCCGTGGGCGGCCTCAGCCCTCTGCGCCCTTTTTTTGCGACGGGAGCTGCGGGCGCCAGGTTTCACTCTCGCTCGTCTCTGACAGAGATTCTTATCGCCCCGCGCCGACGTGGCTGCTGCAGTCCTGGGCGGCGCCCCGGGTCCCAGCGGGCCCCGGCGGGCCTCGCGGGCTCGTGCGCGCCGCCTCTGCCGCGCGCCGCCTCTGCTGCGGTGAGATTCGGAGATGGTAAATCCGGAGGGTTTGAAAATTTTTCCGGGTCCAGAGCCCGTTGGAGTATGAGCCGGTCAGCCCCGAAGAACCGTGACGTCTGCAGCAGCATTCCTGCCGGAGCGGCGCTCTCTCCTCAGAGTCCCCGCGGACGATTAACTTGATTGAACGCAGCCTCTCGCTCTACTCTGTGGTGAATAATAAAAGTAATGCGCCGCCGCCGCCGCCGCCGCCGCCGCCGCTCTGGGGGAAACGTCAAGCTCACAAATGATGTTCAATAAACATGGGATCAATGTCTGGTCAGCGTCAAAGGGCCGAGATCAGGAGGCTTAGCAACGGCAGTGACACACACACACACACCCGACAATATTAATGTGCAACGCTGTTTGAACTAATTGAAGCAGAGATAAATCTGTCAGTTGTTGCCTGTGGCCAGCGAAGCGTTGGTGAGAGTGTTAATGTCGCCAGAGCAGCGGAGGATTCCCTTCAATTCACAGTTAAGAGGAATAACAGTTGTGTGTGTGTGTGTGTGTGTGTGTGTGTGTGTGTGTGTGTGTGTGTGAAGTTGATTATGGTTCTGTGCGAGTGTGTGTGTGTGTGAGTGTTGGCTGGAGGCAATGCAGTGACTCTGAAACCAAAGTGAGCCCTGCCCACTCCCACGGTGGAAAGAATGATGTATTATTCTGTAAATGACAGTATTGACCAAACAGATGCTTGCCTGAGGTGAGACCCTGGGCATCGTGTGCGCGCGTGTGTGTGTGAGTGCGTGCGTGCGAGAGAGAGAGAGAGCGAGAGAGCTAGAGAAAGAGCGTCTGAGTGCATGGTGTGTGAACCGCCTTGAGCGCAGCAGTTTCTTGCCATCAAAACACTTGTTTAATTCCCTGTGTTTCTGTGTCTGTTCATGGGCCAGTGCTACTGCAGATAGAGCTGTTTCAGTTCCAGTGTGTGTGCGTGCATGTGTGTGTGTGTGTGTGTGTGTGTGCGTGCGTGCGTGTCTGTGTGCCTGTGTGTGTGTGTGTGTATGTGTGCGTGTGCACGTGCACGTGTGTTTGTGTGCGTGCGTGTTTGTGTGTGCATGTGCGTGTGCATGTGTGTATGTGTGCGTGTGTGTTTGTGTGTGCATGTGCGTGTGCATGTGTGTATGTGTGCGTGCGTGTGCGCGCGCGTGTGTGTGTGTGTGCCGCTCCCATGAGACTGCAGGTGCGGAAGCGAGAGAACAAAACAAAGGAACCGAGCCGGCGTGCTCTGGTTTAACGAGCGCGTGAGCGGCGGTGAGTAAGCGCCGTGTGCGAGGCGCCCGAGCGAGCGCCTCGCGTGAGAGCCCGTCTCCCTTCATGTGGTCCTCTGTTGGCATAATTGTGTTTACAGTAAAGCTGCTGCCTACTTGTGACTGGCTCCCTGGAACAAACACTCACTGGATCGGGATCAAACCCGAGGCCCGGGTGCTGAAGTGTGGGGGTTTTTAAAATGCAGCATGCTGTTAGGTACCAGGGAAAAAAAGAAAGAACAGAACACACAAAGGGAACAAAACTCCGACGCTGATCCCGTCTGCGTTGCCTTTGTTTGGGTGAGGCGCGTAAATCGGCACCGACCGCGATGAGCGAGCGACGCCGCTGCCCGTTGTAATGCATAAGTGAAAGGAGGCCACCGTCTTCTCAAAAAACAATATAAGAAATCAAAATGAAAAACCCTCCAGAGAGGACGGCTCGCTGGCATGTAAGCAAATTTCCCACAAAGGCTGCATCACTGGCGGAGGGCGTCGCTGACGTAGGGCGTCGCTGACGGAGGGCGTCACTGACAGGGGGCGTCGCTGACGGAGGGCGTCGCTGACGGGGGGCGTCGCTGATGGGGGTTGTCGCTGACGTAGGGCGTCACTGACGGGGGGGCGTCGCTGATGGGGGTTGTCGCTGACGTAGGGCATCACTGACGGGGGGGGCGTCGCTAATGGGGGTTGTCGCTGACGTAGGGCGTCGCTGACGGGGGGCGTCGCTGATGGGGGTTGTCGCTGATGGAGGGGCATCGCTGACAGAGGGCGTCGCTGACGGAGGGGCGGCTGAGCCGGGTGGGGGCGTCTCCATGAAACTCCAGGCCCCACAGCCAAACCTTATCAAACTCTCTGGGAGGAAACACTCACCGTTGCTTCCCTGGGATCCTTGTGGTCCTCGGGGCTTCTGTTCATCCTGGACCGAGATGGTCGACGGTTCTCTCCGGCTCCTTGTTTGTTTAGAGGCTGCCCCATGTAAATAGACGGATAATAGACAACGAGCAGGGCAGCGCCGCATATCTGAGCCGGTGGGAGAAAGTTCTTGGTCCGTTACTTTATACGTAAACAACGTTATTCCTCATCAGTACGCAAGGGTCCGTTTCTATGCAGATGATATAATGTTTTATGCCCCGAGTGCCATCACATCACTGGCTCACCTCGGCTCCATTAGTCGGCTCAGCCTCTGACACTTTCCACATCACTTCTTAACTGCTGACTTCTTTTAAATGATGATAAGACCAAGACCAAAACTCTGACTGGGCATCATTATATCATTCAAAATCCATATTCAGCATTTGGCTCAACAATTAGAAATCAAACCAGTCTTTCTGGGACACTTTCGTTTTCAGTGTAAATTGAGACTTTCAACATAAACTTGCGGTTTGAGATTCGTTTACAAATGAAGTACATCCTCCTCCTTTGGTCAAAAGGTCAAGGGTTGATTTTCGGCCGGTCACCTCTTCAAAAAAGTCAAGTTTTGAAATTAATTTGGATGAATTTCATCGTAGCTTCTTAGATGCTTTGGTGTCGCATTTTTTCCAGTCAGCCCTTTTATGTTCTTATCTGCACGTGTTGTGCTTTATTTCCCAAAGTTTTTAATTCAAACAGGTTGTTGCAATTTGAGTGTTTGTTTTTTTTCCCCATGTTTAAAGGAAAATTCAAGTTTCGAGTAAGAAGTGACAGCCCTCGTTAGCCCTGAAAACAACTTGGCTGCAGCGAAGGTCGTCTCCAACCAATCCTGGGTGACAGCTAATGAGACCACAATCAAAGGCTTCATCAGCTAACCTGGCCGAATACTTGTAGTCTGTGGGTTTTGGATCATCCTTGACTCCTTGGTTTTTACTAAACACAACTACAGACCTGAACTCTTAAAAAAAAAACCACAACGGCGTCTCAATTGAAGACGCTTCTCCTGGTTTGGTTTCCTCCGAACTCAAACACCTCAAACGTGAGGGACTTGTTGAAAAGAAAAAAAAACTATCGCAAAGCCTCTGCGGGTTCTGTCTTGGTCGGGAACCTGTCTCGCTCTTTTCAGCACTGTAAATATGGCTTCCCCCCGCCAGGAGTTGGGGGCATCCATTCCCTTCTAATCCCCCCAAGTCTAAACATGCTCCTCTTCAGTTTCACATGGTCGTCAGACAGTTGCTGGCTTGGCGTCGGGCTGCTGTCAGTTTCTCCTGCCAGATGTGCTTTTCCTGAAGCATCCCTTTATTTTTTTCCCCCATCATTCTAGCAATAAAAAAAAGAAAAGACGAGTGATGTTAGGAAATCCAATATAAAGGTCGGGGTAAAATTCACCAAAGCTCTAAGTGTTGAGCTTGAGCAGGTTTTCTTACATCCAGCGCTGTCAGAAAAGCTCCGGTGGTGGACGGAGCACTGATTGAGATTGATCGATACCCCAAACCACATTCCCCGCCGAGCCCTGTGGCCCCTGATTTAGCTGATTTTGCAATTTGAGGAATGCCCCTGGGGCAAGTTTTGGGGAAGGAGATACGTTTACTAGATTATGGTCTTAGCGGTGCGCCAGCAGTCAACACTCAGGATGCAGACATCAAAGACAGGTTACAAGAAATAGATGAATATCACGCCTGTTTTCCCACGTCCTCGACTGTCTTTGAATGTTGCATGAGTTGCAGCGCTGTCAGTGGGTTCATCACCCGGGATGTCTAATCCTAAACAGCTGTGTCCGTGCACGCACGTAATCCCCTGCGTAAACCGGAGAGCGTGTGCGTGGTTGTACTTGGGAATCTATACCTTGTGGAGACCGTTTCGGAGGTTCGAAACCATCCGATCCAGGACATTTTGGGAAAGTGAGGATATTTTGGCCTGTATCTCACATTCTGACACAGAGTTTTAGAAGGCTGTTTGACGGTTACGACTTGGTTTTGGGGTGAGGGTTAGCATCGGTTAAGGGTTGGGGCTGGGCAATGCATTGTGTCAGTCACCGTCCCCACTCTGATGGAGGTGCTAACGTGTGTGTGTGTGCGATGCTTTCCCAGGCCGGCGTTAACCCCAGCACAGACAGACGGCTGTTGATTCCTGGATCCCTGTCTCTAATCTGCTACCGCTGCTGTGGTTTGCAGCAGACGAAGCAACGCGTTGCCGCGGGGAAACGGCTCTGACTGGTGGTGTTTGTTTTCCGATCGGCGCGAGGATTAGCCGAGGGTAAAGGGGCCGTCCCTCTTCAGTGATCCACCCCTTGCGCGTGCTCGCGTCGCCTCCGACCCATAAAATTCGGTCCTGCCGCTGGTTAATCCAGGAATAAGCGCGGCAGTCGAGTTTGATCCCGTCCCAAGGTCGGCTGGATTCTGGTAAAAAGGATGTTTGGCTGAGGCCTGCAATCTCATGTCAATAAACCTGTGGGTGGAGGTTTTTACTAGCTCTCTGTGTGCATCCTGTTGTATGAGTGTGTATGTGTTGGTTTTTGTGTGTTTGTGCAGACATATGCTTTTGTTTCCTCCTTTGAACATCTTGCTCTTTTGTACAAATGTCACGACTGTGAGTTAGAGCCTTTTCTTCTTTATTTATCTGTATGGTTTCACAAACACTTAAACACTTACTTAAACACTTAAGTCATTGAAGGTCATAGTGGGAACAGAGTGTAAAAAGCCAGTGATGACATCCAGCTTGGGGAGGGAAACAAAGCTCGGGGGGGGGGCTTCAAAATGTGCGGCGACAAATAGAAGGAACTGCACAAGGAATGATGGAGGAGGTATCGCGAGGCGCTCGGAGAAAATCACATCATGCTGCTGTGATCAAAGTGACAAGCCACAAAACGTCTGCTTCATAATTCCAGCCGATCCTCGACCCCTGCACCCAATCACCTGCAATCAGCCACAGACTCGCTTATAAATCAAGAAAAATGCAATTTGTGACGGCGAATGTAATCAGATAACTCTGATCCGAGGCAAAAAGGAAAAATACACGGTGATGAAAATGAAATCTCCAGTCTGTCGAGCCTGTGGAGCCAGTGGATACACAATAGTTCTGGGTTTTTTCATAGCGTTGCTCCATTGTTTATGACATATCGGAATAATTCTGCCGCTCAGGGACCAGTGGTGAGGAAGACTCGCGCAAATGGTTGACAGCCGCTCCACGACGGGGTGTTTCCTTATGTCACAGGAAGTGAAGAGAGGGTCATCTGGGCTAATACCCCCCCTGCTTCTGATGGTTACTCTAGGCCAGGAAGCTTCATGACTATTAACCATGGGTGGACGTCTATTGTCTGAAGTGAGAAGTAGCACGATATCACGCACTATTAGTTAAACCACATTTGTTTTGCGGGGTTTAGTCCAGTTTGGAGGAAAGTGACTTTTGTTTCCCAGCTTCTCTAAAAACATAAACACAGTCGATGTGCAAGGAATTTTTTATAATTATTTTTTGCTCTCACGTACACTGCTGTTGTTGGCATATCTGGCTAACTCACTACACATAGTAGCTATTGAGTTTCTTCCAGGATGAAGGAACTTACGTTACAGCTTCCATTAGTTTGTGAGGTTAGGCTTCGCTAGCTCTCTTCTGCATAAAGCATAAATTGGCCTTTAGTCCTCATGCTAAAAGCTTTTCTCTTGTAAAACTTAAGAGTGAAATAGCCTCTGTAAGGAAGGTCATGATAGAAAGAAAGAAACCAGCCTGATTTTACATTTTTCTTTGTTATGCGTATAATTTTGGGACTAACTAGCGCAACACCGCAATAAAAGAACAATGCTGTTTCTTTTTTGCTGTGTCTTCACCATCAACTTGTGCAGCTCGGCCTCACTAAGTGGGGTATGAATAACAAGGCGATTTCCTCGAGTCATTTTGTTTGTTATCACTACACATTTTTAATTAGTAATTGTTGTAACTTTCTGCAAAGTCATTTCTCTGCAGACTAAACCCTAACCCTAGCCCTAACCCGACTCTAACCAAATGGCATCAAACTTCACACTGAAGGCTTGGACGTGACGCACGCCATCTCCCTGAAGTTGGCGCGATCCCATGAGAAATGAAAACTTTTTTCCTCAGACATTTAGCATGTTTTCATGTACGCTGCCCCCCGAGTGCTGCATACATGAAACTTAGCGTCACCTACTACTGCAATAAAAACTGCAAAACTCGCTGAGTTAGTATGCATGACATGAAGTCATCTAGAATCTGGTGCTTTCTTATATTTTGTGCAAGACAAGAAAAAGAAAAAAAAATACCCCCTAGCATTTGTTTTAAACCTTATTTTTGTGGCATTTAAAGCAGGCCACAAACCCTCAGCACTGCATTTACAAGCAACACAGAGGTTGACCTTTAAGAGGATCTGTGCAGGAAACTGAGCGTTGCTTTGTTTTTCCAAGTATCTGGGGGAGACAGAGGGACTGAGAGGCTCCAGACATGGGTTGTGCGAAGCCCTGAGAGGTAGAGCTGCTTTGAGTTTCCCACCGTGATTCTATGGCCACAGCAGCAGGGACACGTGGAGTACGTGTGTTTTTTTAACCGATTAACTGTCCAATCAACGGTTTAAACCGGTTAATTGTTCGTTTGGTTGCTCTTTGGCTCCTAATGTGCTATTTCCTAAAATGTCTGAGTGTGTGTTGTGTTTTGAACTTTGCAGGATACATACATTGTATTGATCTGCACAAACTAGCACGTTTGCATGTGAAGATAAGATGCACCAAGGTAACAAAAAAAAGAAAAGAAAAAAGAAAATAAACCAAGGACGGCAGAGGTTCTCTTGACTCACCACGGGCGGTGAATGAGCATCATCTGTATGTAATCCGGTGGTCGTGGTCCACAAAGTGGCCAAGTGTGTTTCCAGGAACAACTAAGGAACAACACAGCAGTGTCAAACGCGTCAGGAGTTCCATGCTTCACCCGTCTGCGCCCCCCCCCAACCCCCTCCTTTAAATCTACACCTCAGACTTATCGGATGAGGTGAACTACCTGAATTCTCTTGCCTTCCCTCCCTTGGCGGCGGCTCGCGGTCCGCCTGCAGCCCCTGTGGTTGGTTTTTAGGTACATCTGTTTGAAAAGAGGGGCCAGTCTTACGCAATACCCCCCCCACGAACCACTCTGGAGAAGCATGGCTCAAACTGCACGGTCATTACGGAGGCTGCAGTTTGTGGAGCAGTTCAGCTGTATTGTGTAACTCTGACAGGTGCCACCGGTTCTAATATAATCTCTAAGCTACTGTCATTGTACCTACAACATAGTGTATGTATCTCATATTTATTTTGCCATACATACACGAAATAGTTGAATGTTTTCCATAGTTTCCGCCCCAGTCACCTACATCTTTGTCTCTTCAATTATTACACCTCCTTATATTATACCTCCTTTTTTGAAATGTGGCGAGACGCCTCCATGTCTGCCCACGCGGCGTTCGCTTTCACGCCGACGTGAAAATCATTACTGCAGCTTCAAAGGAGCTTTGCACCGTCGTTATTGCGGAGAGCGTTATGATTCACTGGCGACGCGCTTGTCGCGGGTTTATTTCAGGGCACGTTCATTGTTTAAGTGGAGCTGAGCTGCAGGCCGCGCCAAAACAAGCACTGCGCTAATACCGTAGGTGGATGCAGTGAACCCTGGCTTGTTTGGTTTGACTTTCCCCAATGGTGCTGCAGTCTTTCGCCCTCCCAAAATTTTCCTGATGGCTCACTGTTCCTGATCTTGTTCCAAGTCCATTGTCAACCGCAGCATTCTCTCTGCAAACCCGACTAACCTGTTACGTTCGATGCCAGAGGTGTCAGCTCGCACGCTCGGCTCTAACTGTCCGACCCGCAGCGGTGTTTCCATTTCCCCATATTACTTGACACAAAATGTTCTGTCTAGTTGTGTCTGGACATTCCTCCGCCATCACGGCGTATTCCTGAGGAGCGGCTCCCGCACCACAGACAGCTCCTTGGCCGACCGGCCCTTCCCATTGTCCATGCTGTAACAGGAGAACTCATCTCCTGATGTGCCCAAACAGCCGGCGGTCCAAACATTCGCCCGGGTTCACGGCACTGGGCGCGGTGGGAACCGTTTTAATGACATGAGATTATAGATAAAAAAAGACATGTAGATCTGACAGATTGAGGGTTAGCGCCTTCCTGGTAGCGCCGTGTCTCGGCGGGCAGGATGTGCTGTGTGGTCCAATCATCAGGGCCAGCGGCTCTAATCAAAATACGGTTGTTCTCGCGCTGTGATGAAGATAAAGATCAGATCTGATGCGGCGCGTTGCGGCACTGCGCGGTGCAGCTAAAGTCGGCCGAGGTTGACATTGAGTCAGACAGATTCCCCGACCATGATACTGATTTCCATTTGAGTAAAAGAGGGGAAGTTTCTGTCATTTGAGTCACGGAAAGTAAAACATCTTCGTAAGTGTCCTGCGGCCTGTGGTCACAACTCGATATGCCGTCTTCTGCCTGCAGGCGCTTGTTTCCCTCAGTGATGTAGACTGAGGTAGACCAGCGACCTCGCTCTCGGTTCGCTTCCTTGCCAGGAGGCCGAGAAGGATTCAAACGACCGAAAACGACATCACGGCCGACGACTTAAGATGGTTTGTCAAGCGATATTTAGAATCTACACACAAACATCCAGCGAGGGGGCGGCCATCACCCTTTCACCACATACCTGTCGCAATCAAACAGTCGGCAAACTGGTCACACCTAAAGGCCAAAAACAGAAGAACCAGTCAATGAGTCAATGAGTCTCTTACCAGCCAACCAATCAAACAAGTGACTGATCAACCAGTATGAAGCTTCAACGAGTAGGTGACAACGTCAAGCATTTGTGGTAAGAGAATTTCTTGATGAATCGATGGCCTTGACAATGACACCCCCCCCCCCAAACCAGGCACCTGGGTCCCCCCCCAGTCAGTCAGAACTGAAGAAGCCTCTTGGATCAGCGATGAAACGTCCTCAGGCTACAATCGAGTCCAGTCGCCCTTGACTTTGTTCCAAGTCTCTGACCGGATGCTTCGTTTCATCATGGAACCAAAGGCCGATGTAGAAAATCTAACACTGACGTGAGCTTAGAGATGCTGGAAGCCATCGACGGTTTGGGCTTGTTTCCCTTTGACCGTCGCCCCAACGCTGCGCTAGCCTTGGAGGAGCCACCGCTAACATAGGTAAGCTACCACTAAGCTATCAGTCTAAGTGACAGCTGCCTTCAAGTGGCATTTTAATTTCTTAATAAATGACTTAAGGCATCGATCAGTCAATCAATCAAAACTGATGACAACTTATTTTCTGTCTGTTCCTTGTCTCAGCTTATCTGTCAGTGCCACAGGGTGTCAGAGTGTTTATAAGTGTCATAATATCGGGGGGGGGGCAGATTGGAAGAATATGATTGGCTATTGCCAGTGCCCCCCCCCCAACTGGAATATGAAGGTAAAAGGCTTGTAAGTATCAGAGCCTCTGTGCGAAGTGATGAAGTGAAGTCAATCAAAAGTTATGGAAAATGATTTTAAAATGGCAACAAAGAGACAAAAACAATCACAAAGTCACATTAAACAACTAC
>CM029122.1:2600000-2667500 GCA_016859345.1 Istiophorus platypterus | reverse complement strand
TCGAAGTGGATCTTCCAGAGGCGCCGCAGATCGGCGTCGAACCGCTCATTTCCGCGGGGACGCCTCATTGGCTGTTCACACTTACAAAACCTTTTTCAAAACAAAACAAAAAAACAAACACAAACAAAACTAACAAAAAAGCCACATTTGTGCTTTGGCTGCCACAGGTCAAAGACGGGGCCTGGAAGACTTGGTATTTTTTATCCTGCGATAATCTGCCGAGCACGAGCAGATGCTGCATCGGCCCATCGAAGACGGAGGAAAATAAATGGATTTCTCTCTTCTCTGTCTCTCTCTCCAACGATAAACACTGATAAATCCTTTCTCGCCGCGTTCCTGCTTCCTCAGTCGCTCCCTGGCGCTTCCTCTCAATTAGCGCGAAAACACGTGTGCTAACCTCGACCGAAATGTGTTTCGATTTCCCAATACAAAACCACAGTACTGTGAAAAAACCTCCAGGAAAAACAGTCCAGTGCTATTTTTGGATGAAGTCGTCGCTGTGTGTGGTTTTGTTTTGTTTGGGTTTTTTTGGGGGGGAGGGGGGGGGTTTAAAAGGTAACTACCTTTGCCATTATTTTTTTTCATAAAGGACTTGGTGAAGAGCATCGTTTAAAAAAAAAAAACACAAAAAAACAAAAAACAAGAACACAAGTATAATAATAATAATAATAATAATTAAAAAACAGACTTTTTTTGGACTAACCAACATTGTACATCGCTGACAGTGGTTCTTTGGCATTTAAATGTTCAGTAGCACGTCCGCTTCCCGCGTGTCCACCTCAGTTGCCCAACTTCACGGCCCCAAAGTACGTCCCCTCCCCCTCCAGGTCCAGCATCCAGGCGTTGGACACGTTGACGAACAGGGCGTCCCCCGTCTCCAGCCGCACCCCCCGGCCCTGCTGGGCGCAGTACATGTTGTAGCTGGTGGCGTTCCAGCGCATGGTGCTGCCGGTCTTTATCAGCAGCGCCGCGCGGCTGTTCTGTTTGATGCGCTCGTGGTAAACGTACTGGATGAGCTGCGTGTTGCTGACGTCCACCGGCGGGATCCGGGTCTGCGTGCTGTTCTCCGGCTCCGACTTGTAGTAGCGGAAGCAGGTCTTGGCGTAGACGTAGTAGAAGCCGGACTCCACCACCAGCAGCTTGCCCCGCTGGTATTCCATCCGGTGGCGGTGCCCGTGCTCCTTGTCCCAGTCGATGGTGATGGCCTTCTCCTCGCCTTCTGCGTGGCGAAGGACAGCGGCACAGAAAGCTTTGGTTAGACGGCTCCGCCCGTTCCTCAATTCATTTTCATTGATATTTTTAATCGGCTCATAATAATAAAGAGTCCGGATTTGCTCGACACTGACTTTTTTCCGTCGGTTCAAACGGACGATTTAATAAACCCTGTTTCGCCATTTAAACACGATGAGCGTGTGGTTGGGAAAAGCAGCTATGCTTGATATTTCTATAATAAAAGCAGTGAACCTAGAGACGATCCTCATCTGAACCTGCCTCCTCCCCTCGGCCTCCACGGTGAGTGTCAGCTCATAGTTTATCTGGTTGACTCTCACAGCTCTCACCGTCCTGCTTGGCCAGAGCAGGCAGATGTTTTCAGAGAGAAACATCTGTTAAAAAAAGGCCACATGTTCCACCACCTGCTCAGCAGCAAACCACAGACCGACACAGTCAGAGACCAGCTGGTCAACATGGTGGAGCGTTTAGACGCTAAAGAGCCTGAGGTTTCCCTCAGGAGCTGGTGGAGACCAAACACAGAGCTAAAAGAGAGGGAGGCTGACTCAGACCAGCTCCAGGAGAAGGATCATGCTGGTCCTACTGGACTGAGGCTCTAGTGCCGTCCCTCCCTGGTAAGTAGCGTTGGATGGAAGCCAAACAAGTAAATGCAATGTGAAGGGGCCACGAGCAGATGTATCAGCGCAGAACATGAGGATATGTCAGTGACCCTCTCGCAACCTGTTTCCGCTGCCCCCTTGTGGCCAAAAACAAAACCAAAATAACCCCAATCCGTTATTGTAGGTTTAAGTGATGTGGAAACATATTTACCTGCTAATCCTTTGAAAATGTGGGTACGAACCAGTTTCATTTATATCTGAGCCCTAACCTCGCTGACCTTACTCCTTCTTATTTGAACTTCTTCGGTCAACGTTTTGTAATCAGAGGTTACGTTGTGTAATTTCCAAGAAAAAAACAACCCTCCTCGGCTCACGTTATTAATAATTAACAGCGGTGAGTCAGATACGCTGGCTCAATGTGGGATGTCAGCGGGCCGGCGTGGGCCAGGTCGAGAGGTTCAGCTCGGCCGCGTCACGCGGCGGCTACCGGACGTAAATATTTAGACACTGCTAATCCCTGCACGGTAGCCAAACTCTGCTAAGCTTTTAACGCTCAACCCTCTTCGTTACGCAACTCAATGGTGTCTGGGACAAAGCCACGCCGGGCAGACAGATGAGCGCCCGGGGGGGGGGGGAACTCACTCTTGGGGTACTCCTGGTGCCTCTTGATGGGCAGATGGGCCGACGGCAGGCTCTCCTTCGAAGTCTTGCAGCGCCGGCTTTTCCTGGTGTCCCTCAGGGCGTTCAGCACCGGCTCCGTCTGCACCTCCTGTGGAAAACAGGAGGTTGAACTCGTTTGACAGGCGCCGACGGACGGATGGAAGGTCCAAGAGACAACATTGGTATTGTTTTTTTTTAGGTGTGTGTGTGTGTGTGTGAGAGAGATTGTGTGTGTCCAATTTGAAACTCACGCCCACGTCTGTAAAGAGACAATGACAATCAACGCTGATTTTTTTCTCAGAGCAACAGTTTTTCACACTTTGGCACATTTCACCTTCAGCTTTGTTCTGCTGTCACTTTGAATAACTGTCTGCTTGCATGGGATTGTGTGTGTGTGTGTTTGTTTGGGTGTATCTGCAGCTACTAGTGGATGAGTGTCCATAAACTGCATGTCTATGTGCATTATCCATCCTCCTTGGCGAGTCTGTTAACCACTGTGTTCGTAGCCCGGGGGGCGTGATTTGGGGGGGGGGGGGGGTTGCAACCCTTTGGCCGTGGACTGTCTTTCCCGAGGATTTTGCGACAACGGCATCTGGACATCCGGTTTTTCTTTCTGTCCGGGTGGGGGGGGGGCACCACCTCTGCTGCCGTCTGCAGCCTGAACCGCGCCGTCCCCCGCGGGCAAGACGGAGCAAATACTCTCAGGGAAAAACAAGGTTTCCAAGCAAGTAAACAGTTACGGCGCCGGAGCCTGCCAACGCTCTGCCAACGCTCTGACACATCTGGCAGCAGATTAAACTATCAGCCGTAAGTGTTTTGTTTTCTACCTCCACCGCTCAAACAGGTGATCTCATGGATGAGAGACATTTTTAAAGCTTCAGCGCTCGTTTCAAATACTTCGGAAAAAAGGCTTTGCAGCCGATAGGGAGAAATACTTCGACTCAAAAATGTTGAATGTCCTTTATTGTACCCTGAAGGCATTTTTACCTCTTTTACGATTTTGATTCGAACCCATAACCTCACTATTGTCTCATCCTAACTCCCTAAAAGGGAAAAAGACGAAGGTGGGGGTTGGAAAGTGTTGAAATGGACAGAATTTTTTTTAAACACATCAACCTAAAAACCACACACAGCTCCCCTGAGCACAAACAGCGCTACGCGCTCCAAAAAAACCCGGGCGACACCATTGATTTTGCAACATCGCACCTGTTCTGAGCTAAATATTGCCGCCAAGTATTTATTCGCGGCCCGGGTCGGGGTAAATTTGCATGGCTCCCGCACTAAGATTAGTGTTGTCTCTCCTCCAAGAACAATTTGCTGCACAAACATGTTTATAGCGCAGCGTCTTGGAATGAGACTGGGGGGGGGGTAAACAACGCCTTGCCAAGGCTACGGAGTAATTGTGAACGCACTCCCAATTGGCCCAACAATGTGGGATCTATCTTGATTTGCGGTGGGGCCGCGTCATGCTTTCACCGAGGACAAGGGATTATTTAAACAAAGCGGCAGCGGCTTGGCAGCTTCCACATCTGCGGTACGATCTAGAATTTGGAAACGCGGCGTGGTGAAAAACCACCCAGCGCCGAGTGGAGCCGCTAACACGGCTTCTGCATCCAGGTGTCGGTGCATGGGTCTGTCCCCGCGACGCCGCGGCTCGGCCCCTTTAACTGTGCACCAGGTGCTTCGTCCAGCATCCATTTTGGTGATGGGAGTGGGGGGGTTTCTGGGACAACCGCCCCCCGGAACAATTGTCCTCTCGCTCGGCCACCGAGGCAGATTCACCTCTTCCTGCTGGGAAAAGTCGGACGACCTAGCGCGGCGGCGCTGAGCTCAACAGGCCGCAAACACCGGGGACCGTCTGATTCACGACCCCCGCGTTCTCCCCGCCGTCCACAGCCCGGCCCCCCTGGGGGTTCGGGCCTAGCCCCGCGCATCCCGTTCTGCAGAGAGCAGCGGCACTCTGGGGGCTGAATCTAGCACAACACGTGGTTGAGTTGGACCTGTCACCCTGACACCTCATAGGCTCACAGCACCCCCCCCCCCCCCGCTCCTTGGGAAATAGCCGGGGGCTATCAACACAATGAGCTCGCTCAGTCCAAGGCAGGCTGGGTGGTATGTGCGAGTTCTCCGTCAGGGGCAAAGATAAATACATAATTTCAAAAGAAATTAAAGCATCTCGGGGAAAGCAAACACGAACGGAACAAAAACAGTCCCTTCTCCCTCTGTAACTTCACTTCCTGGACTTACTTTTGCTTTTTTTGTTCTGCGCAGGAATCCGGTTGCCAAAAGTCGGGCGGCGGCTTCCAAAAAGGGGATCAGAAGACAGAAAATGACTTCAGCAATTAAGAATTCCCGTTTTACATCCGCCTGCTGCTACCGCTGATCACCGGGGCAACGCTCTGCAGCCGTCGACGCCAGGCAGTGACTCACGGGGAACCGATGCTGTAAACTACCCTCTGGTCTAAGTGTCGGTACGAGACTAATCAACGCGAGGAGGGGAAGGAGCGTTGCTCCCCACTGCGGTTTGACCTCGTCCCGGCCTCGCGTGACGACCCGGGGTTCTGCTGCTTCGCTTTACAGGCGCTGCGGTGCCAGCTGAGAACAGACCCATGGGAAAGTCGTTACTCCTGTCAGTGAAAAAAAGGTCTCAGATGATTCTCTGGTTTATTTATTCTTCTGGCTGCTTTGACTCTGGAGGCATTACTACGACCACTGCGCCCCCCCCTCGATGGGGACCGGAGGAAATACCTGCTCCGGCTCAGGGGCCGTCATAGGTTAAATCTGCGCTGCACTGGCCACGCCGCCTCACAGACGGTTTCTCCTCACTGACGTATTTCTACTCTTGGAAAGCAGTTAAGTCAGCCAGAGGCCACAGATGTTACAGATGTGTAACCAACAAGTGAAAACAGGGCCGTCGGCTGACCCGGTGAGTAACACTTAACAAGACAGACGCTTCATCGGAAAAGGGAACGAGATAGAAGACGCTATCTGTGTGTGTGCGGGTGCGTGCAGGTGCGTGCGAGTGCGTGCGTGTGTGTGTGTGTGTGTCCGGTCAGATGGTGTGTTTGCACCGAGCCGGGGTCAGACTCACCTCGATGGGCCGATGTGGGGCCGAGGACAAGTCTACCTGGAGGCAGAGAACAGAGGGGGAGGGGTTAGAGGCATCGGTGAAAGACGTCATTCTCTCATCCCCCAGGAGACCCCCCCCCCCGGAGAACCCCCAACACCACCACCACCACCAGTGCGGGCGGGAGGAACGTTCTGACAGAACTTACAGGAAGATAAGCAGCAGCTTGGATGTTTACATGTGTGGGAGTGTGTGTGTGTGTGTGTGTGTGTGGGGGGGGCTTTCTCCACCTCACTCTGCATTTAAACCAAAAGCAGAAAAGGTCAAAAGTGGAGACCGGGGCCGGGGGGGGGGGCAGCTTGATGCATGGAGACACAAACACACTCACACACATACACACTCACACACATACACACTCACACACACAATGACCCCGCACCGTTCCCGCACATGGTGGTGATGGGGGGGGCGTCCCGGCTTGGAGCAGGCGTGGCCACCCTGCCCTGTCTGACACCCGGCGCCCTTTTTTTGGGGGTTCGAGGGAACGCTTCAATCCCTAATCCCTCATCACATCCTCCTCATCAGTCCCACATGTGGTATGACACAAATATGATAACAGCCACCGAGTCACACATCTTCTCCCTGGGTTTCGCTCCGTTCCCTCCCTCCTCCTCCTCCTCCTCACTTCTCTTCTTCCTCCTTCTTCCCCCTGGCTCACATTCAACACATAACCAGCTACCACCACACTGCAAAGTGTTTATGCCAAAGACACTCGGAGCCCCGGCGCACGGAGCCTCGGAGCCCCGGCGCACGGAGCCTCGGAGCCCCGGAGCACGGAGCCTCGGAGCCCCGGCGCACGGAGCCTCGGAGCCCCGGCGCACGGAGCCTCGGAGCCCCGGCGCACGGAGCCTCGGAGCCCCGGCGCACGGAGCCTCGGAGCCCCGGCGCACGGAGCCTCGGAGCCCCGGCGCACGGAGCCTCGGAGCCCCGGCGCACGGAGCCTCGGAGCCCCGGCGCACGGAGCCTCGGAGCCCCGGCGCACGGAGCCTCGGAGCCCCGGCGCACGGAGCCTCGGAGCCCCGGCGCACGGAGCCTCGGAGCCCCGGCGCACGGAGCCTCGGAGCCCCGGCGCACGGAGCCTCGGAGCCCCGGCGCACGGAGCCTCGGAGCCCCGGCGCACGGAGCCTCGGAGCCCCGGCGCACGGAGCCTCGGAGCCCCGGCGCACGGAGCCTCGGAGCCCCGGCGCACGGAGCCTCGGAGCCCCGGCGCACGGAGCCTCGGAGCCCCGGCGCACGGAGCCTCGGAGCCCCGGCGCACGGAGCCTCGGAGCCCCGGCGCACGGAGCCTCGGAGCCCCGGCGCACGGAGCCTCGGAGCCCCGGCGCACGGAGCCTCGGAGCCCCGGCGCACGGAGCCTCGGAGCCCCGGCGCACGGAGCCTCGGAGCCCCGGCGCACGGAGCCTCGGAGCCCCGGCGCACGGAGCCTCGGAGCCCCGGCGCACGGAGCCTCGGAGCCCCGGCGCACGGAGCCTCGGAGCCCCGGCGCACGGAGCCTCGGAGCCCCGGCGCACGGAGCCTCGGAGCCCCGGCGCACGGAGCCTCGGAGCCCCGGCGCACGGAGCCTCGGAGCCCCGGCGCACGGAGCCTCGGAGCCCCGGCGCACGGAGCCTCGGAGCCCCGGCGCACGGAGCCTCGGAGCCCCGGCGCACGGAGCCTCGGAGCCCCGGCGCACGGAGCCTCGGAGCCCCGGCGCACGGAGCCTCGGAGCCCCGGCGCACGGAGCCTCGGAGCCCCGGCGCACGGAGCCTCGGAGCCCCGGCGCACGGAGCCTCGGAGCCCCGGCGCACGGAGCCTCGGAGCCCCGGCGCACGGAGCCTCGGAGCCCCGGCGCACGGAGCCTCGGAGCCCCGGCGCACGGAGCCTCGGAGCCCCGGCGCACGGAGCCTCGGAGCCCCGGCGCACGGAGCCTCGGAGCCCCGGCGCACGGAGCCTCGGAGCCCCGGCGCACGGAGCCTCGGAGCCCCGGCGCACGGAGCCTCGGAGCCCCGGCGCACGGAGCCTCGGAGCCCCGGCGCACGGAGCCTCGGAGCCCCGGCGCACGGAGCCTCGGAGCCCCGGCGCACGGAGCCTCGGAGCCCCGGCGCACGGAGCCTCGGAGCCCCGGCGCACGGAGCCTCGGAGCCCCGGCGCACGGAGCCTCGGAGCCCCGGCGCACGGAGCCTCGGAGCCCCGGCGCACGGAGCCTCGGAGCCCCGGCGCACGGAGCCTCGGAGCCCCGGCGCACGGAGCCTCGGAGCCCCGGCGCACGGAGCCTCGGAGCCCCGGCGCACGGAGCCTCGGAGCCCCGGCGCACGGAGCCTCGGAGCCCCGGCGCACGGCGCCTCGGAGCCCCGGCGCACGGAGCCTCGGAGCCCCGGCGCACGGAGCCTCGGAGCCCCGGCGCACGGAGCCTCGGAGCCCCGGCGCACGGAGCCTCGGAGCCCCGGCGCACGGAGCCTCGGAGCCCCGGCGCACGGAGCCTCGGAGCCCCGGCGCACGGAGCCTCGGAGCCCCGGCGCACGGAGCCTCGGAGCCCCGGCGCACGGAGCCTCGGAGCCCCGGCGCACGGAGCCTCGGAGCCCCGGCGCACGGAGCCTCGGAGCCCCGGCGCACGGAGCCTCGGAGCCCCGGCGCACGGAGCCTCGGAGCCCCGGCGCACGGAGCCTCGGAGCCACGGCGCACGGAGCCTCGGAGCCCCGGCGCACGGAGCCTCGGAGCCCCGGCGCACGGAGCCTCGGAGCCCCGGCGCACGGAGCCTCGGAGCCCCGGCGCACGGAGCCTCGGAGCCCCGGCGCACGGAGCCTCGGAGCCCCGGCGCACGGAGCCTCGGAGCCCCGGCGCACGGAGCCTCGGAGCCCCGGCGCACGGAGCCTCGGAGCCCCGGCGCACGGAGCCTCGGAGCCCCGGCGCACGGAGCCTCGGAGCCCCGGCGCACGGAGCCTCGGAGCCTCGGCGCACGGCGCGGCTCCGCTGGCACCGCTGGCTCCGCTGGCACCGCTGGCTCCGCTGGCACCGCTCGCTCCGCTGGCACCGCTCGCTCCGGTGGAGGCTTTTCTCTCTTCTCTTCTCTTCCCCTTTTCTTTTTTTCTCTTCTTGTTTGACTTCTGCAGATCGCACACACTCAGAGCCCGACGGCTCAACCCCGCCGACGTTCCCAGCGCGCCGGGAGCCTTTATCTGCCTCCTTTTTATGGCCTTATAAAAATCTGTCCTAACGCGTCTGGAGTCTGGTCGAGAAAAAAACTGTTGACAACGGTTGTGGATAAATATTTACCCGCGAGAGCAAAGCTTGAGCTAAAAAAAGGAGAAGAAGCGACGGGACAAAGCGGAGGACGCTGGAAGACACGTCCAAGCGGACCAAACCCCGAACCCGAACCCGGACCCGGGCCCGGACCCGGGCCGCGTGGTGTCACGCCGAGCCTACCTCTTGCAGATAACCTGTCAGGTGTAATAAGATGGCCACGCTGGAGGCCACCTGGAGCAATCCCATGACGGCGAGGGTCCCGAACAGGAGCGGCCGGTACGTGGGCTCCGAGCTGGGCACCGGGTGGAAGCGGTGCTGCCCTACCTCCATGTGGACGGCGTTCCGGTGCAGGTAGCCTCTGTAGTCGCTGCTGTGGGTAGCTGCCATGATGCGCGCTCGCTCGCTCGCTCTCCCTCTCCCTCTCTCTCTCTCCCCGCGTGTGTGCGTGTGTGTGTTCGTGTATGTGTGTGTGTATGTGCGTGTATGTGTGTGTATACGCCGTTCAGCCCCCGGGCCAGGTCCCAGACTCAGTGCGAGGGGAGGAAGGAGGAAGGAGAAAGGAGAAGAGCAAGTAGTCCCCTATAATCAGCGGTGGGTGGGCTGAAGGAGCCTCCGCAGCCAATCAGAGGGGTCGAGCGACCGGAGGGGGGGTGAGAAAAAGCGAGACGAGCGGAGCGCGGACCGGGAGCTGGGTCGACCTGAGCACACGACAGGTAAAGCGGGACCTTTATGTTCCAGAGAGGCGTGAGGACGTAATCCACCCCCTCTGCGCGTCCACACCCCCCCGGTGACACACACACTCCCTCCGACACTCACACACACACGCACACACGCGCGCTGACGCACACACTCGCTGCACCCAGGCGGTTGTCGAGCGCAGCAGGGGTGCAGGAAGGAGATCCACTTTATCCCGTGAGTCATCCGTTTACACGCCTACGACCAGGAAAAAGATTATTTAACATATTCTAGCTCAAGAATGAGCAGGAATCACTCAACGTGGCGAGCAGATACATAAAAGACGTGAAAAATGACTTAGAAACCGACATCTTGAACCAATGAATTGGGCAGAAGCCAAATTTTTTGTAGATAAGATACAGAAATAATCAAATAATCTTAGCAATTTTTCAAAATGAATGTGGTGTTTTACACAAAGTTCCCCTCCAGACACATCTTATGTCACATAAATCATAATAATAATGTGTCTATTATGGATTTCCCACAAAAAGTTGAATTTCCACCTTAAAAAAAAAAAAAAAAAAAGTTCAACTGCTGCTTCATTGAAAAGTCAGTCGGAGGTTTTTGAGTTTCCATCACAAGCTCTCACACACACACACACACTGGACACACACACAAGTTACAGTACACAACTGGACCACAGCCTCTGAACCAGCCTTATGTCACACGAACCTTTCCAGCTCCTGTGAATTTAAAGAATCCTTCACATCTCATCGTTCTGCACACCTTCTGCAAGGTCTGAAAAGGGGGGGGGCACATTTTTTTCTCCGTGATGTAAAATATGCATCTCTGCATTATGCAACGGGACCGATACTGTTAATGTTGGAAGGTTGTCTCCGCCAGCCACCCGGGACTCACCCGGGACGGCGACGGCGACGGCGGCGGCGGCCGGGCCGCCGCTGCAGCGCTCTGCTGTTCTGCTGACACAGGGCAGGACTGCGTGATTAAAACATTCCCATCTGCTAAAAAAACAAAACAAACAAACAAAAAAAACAACCAAAAAACAACCAAAAAACCAAACACACCTGGAACCCGTTATTCACGCCTTCATCCTGCGTCGTTGTAATGGTCAGTAAACTGGAACTGGAAAAAAAAGGAAAAAGAAAAAGAAAAGCCCCTGGCGGCGCTCCAGCTCATTCAGAATGCATGAGCTCCCTGGTAAAGACGTGCCCCCCCACCACATCCCTCCACTCCCCACTCCCTGTGAATTTTTCTGATGGATGGAATTTATCTTACATTTTTTGTGTGTGTGTGTGTGTGTGTGTGTGTGATTTTCAAGGGTCCGGCCCCACCCCTGGATGAGGAGATGTAGATGTAGACACAGTCATCACCACACAATGGTGCTTTAAGGTACTTTTTTCGTATTAACCCCCGACCCCCACCGCTCTTGTCCATTTTAAAGGAATAGTTCAATATTCTTGTGAAAATAAGCCTGGTCATTCCTGGACAGAACAATTTCCCAGTAAGACTCTGTCATCACAGCGAAGCTGCAAGAGTGATGGGTGAAAGCTGAATTCGGGGAACACCTGCACGCCAGATGTGCTGCATGTAACTCATTGTTACTTTTATAATTATTCTTTTTTTATTCTTAAAAGTTATTTCCATTTCCCTCCTAGCGCACCAGCCCAACTTTGTAGGTGCCTTTTACGGGGATAGTTTGACATCTTGGAAAATTGTCTCATTTGCCTCCTTGCTGAGAGTCGGATGGGAAGATTGATACCACTCTCGTGCTTTTACACTAAATAAAAAGCTGCAGCCAGCAGGCAGTTCCCTGAGTGGAGACTCTATAAAAGTCCACATTTCCTACAATTCATATTTGCTGTTGCGAATTAGTGGTATAAACATAATTTATAGGCGGCAGGAGCCGGGATATCCCCCCCCTCGTTTCCACTTTATGAGAAGCTAAGCTAACTGGCTTCTGCCTGTAGCTTCATATTTGTGAGAGCAGCATCGAGCTGATCATCCAACTCTCTCACAGCTCCTCCCCTTTCCTGTAAAGCCACCTCACCTGACAGGTATCCCCTTCTCCTTCAGCCGTTCACAGTCTCCTCAGTCCTCACAATAGATGCTTAACTCAGCACATGTACTTGATTTGTTTCTCTCTCCTGATTCTTTCAGGGGTAAGATGACAGTCCGGCCGGATTTCCACTGTTGCAGTAAGTGAAATGAAAGCACCTCGTCATGGTGAGTAATTTTGTGTATGTGCATTTTGTCTGGCCACAAATATCCCGCCAGCCTTTTTCCTACGCGAGCAGATGGACGTCATTTCCTCTCACCTTCATTCTCATTCCGTACCACAGGCTTATTAATGGGGGTGTTGGGCATCTCAGCCCTCATGCTGTGGTCACGGCTCTTAGTTGCATCATGCCACCAACAAGTTTCTCCTGCACGTCACTGAATTTTTTATTTTTATTGCTTTGATGTTATTTCTGTCACACATTCTTTCTGCAGCGGCTCTTTTCTTTCTTTGAGCAGTTTGAGAGTTTGAGAAATCTCGTCTCAATTTTTTTTCTCGCCGAGAGTTAGATGAAACGACTGATAACACGCTCTCGTGTGTACAAGGGATATATAGCATCTGGCAGTTAGCTTAGCTTAGCATAAATACTGGGAAAAGGGGGAAAAGCTAGCCTAGCTCTATCCAGAGCTAACAAAAACATCCATCTACCAGCACCTCGAGTTCACTACCTGACATGTTATATTTTGCTTTTTTAATCCGTACGAAGAACGAGGAGCTGTGGTGGTTTCCCCATGGTTGGGGCCTTTTTTGCTAAGCTAATCTAACTACTTGCTAGCTATAGTATTGATCTTTTAATTCTTATTCTCAAGAAGAAAACAAAAAAACCCCCAAAAAACATATCAAGCTTTTCTTTTAAAGCAGCATTATGTCATTTTTTTTTAGCCACTTGAGGGCGCCAGCACAAGCTGTATACACAGAACTGACATATTTACCTGTCGTTTATGTGGCAGCGGTCGCAACGTTATCTTTTATTTTTTGGGGGGGTCGGTTTTGTTGCGTCACTCTACTTCTAGCTCTGTTTTTGGTCTCCTCCAGCTCCTGAGGGAATTATCAGGCTCCTGAGCTGTTAAAAGTTCCACTGTGTTCAGCAGCTACTTGCTAACGTTGTGTGTCTGCCGTTCGGTGCTGGACAGGTAAACGGTAAACAGAATATGATAAATGGTAAATGGACCATTCTTATATAGCATTTTTCTGGTCTTATCAACCATTAAAAAACACTGTACACAACCACCGTTTTCTCCCATTCACACACATTCAAACGGTGCTTTTTATACATGCAGTGCTTTTCTATAGACACAAACACTGATCATACATGGGGAGGGGGGTGTTGGGTAACAACAGCATCCAGTTCCAGCCGGGGATCGAACCGCCGACCTTCCGGACCTTCATGCCGGTGGACGACCCCCACGCCGCCGCCGTAGTGCTCGGCCAATTTTGTCGGAGCTTCTTCCACTGAAAATAAGTGGAAACCCGTTGCAGTCGGAAACGAGGCTGGTGAGAGCCGTGGGAACGAACCCAGAGTAAAAAAAAAAGTGGTCTGTCAAACCAAAACAATGATTTGAAAATGCTCCCGTCGAGCCCAGAGGAACTGCAGAGTCGGGCGGTTGTTCTCTGTGGCTTTTTCCACCATGATCGGCCCCTTTTACATCACACGCAACCATCCGATCAACTGTTGATACGAAAAATATCGATTGTTGCAGCTTCAAATGACTGAGAGCATCGTTCGCTGCGCTCGCGGGGGAAAACAGGGTCACTTGAACCGAATGTCCATGTCGCAGCTTCCAGTGTAAACAAAACAGGATGATACTATTAATTCACATTTCCCTGTTATAATCCGCTTACACATACATTCCCCAGAAAAATGCACAATCAGGTTTTGTCACGTGGCGAAGCCCGGACCGCCTCATTAAGGCTGAGACGGGCCGGTGGTCACAGGTTGCGGCCGTTGCAGCATCTAAACATGGCAGTGGCTCCCGTTGGCCCAACGAGTGACCTCCCTAACCCCCCCCCTCCTGTTTTCCCACTGCCAGCAGAACAACAGTGTAGTATTTGAAAACCCAGCAGAAAAACGAGCTCTCCTTCAGGAGTAGGAGTTATTTTAGGCAGGAGCAGTGACAATGGAAAGGAGGGGCGGTTGTAGTAGGTTGGGTGAGTTTGCGAAATCCAGGCGAAATTTCTAGGTGCCAGAGGAGTTCATGGGAGAAAGCTGGCTTTTTAAACGTACCTACCCCCCCCAGCACCCCCCAGCCCCAACCCCCCCACCACCACCACCGCCTCAAACCATCAAACCTCATGGCGCTACAATCATTTAATACTCCATCATTATGGGCTTTCAAACTTCATAAAACCACACACATGATTTTGGTTATGTTGTAGTGCAACCACAACTACAGTCCCCCCTTTACTATTGCCCTGGTTTTTACAACACTCATATAGAACTGCCTCTGTTGATGTTTGCCTCTGGAAAACGCGGCACAAGGACTGGAGTCTGGGCCGGGGGCCGTAGTTCCTCCCGACGCTGTCGTGGAGCGAATGCATCCGGGGGGGGGGCATCGACCTGATCTTGGAACCGTTTGAGACCTTTTGAACTCTCACCGCGGCTCCGGCGACCTCCTGCTCTCGGCTGGTGGCCTGGACCGTGGCCTGGTCTTGGCATTGGCTCTGGATGCGGTGCTAGGAGGTGGGGGGGGGGGGCTGTTGCCGGTCGCTAATGCACGGTGAGAACCTGTGTTTAGCTGCGCTTTCCAGCACCCTCAGCGATTTCCTCCGGGAGCCTGGGGGCTCGGCCGCCGCGGAGGCAAAAGACCTTTGGGCCGAGACGCCCGCTCGTTGGGGTCGCGTATCGCCCTTTTGTTCGCGCTGGGCCGATCCTCCGGTGTGCATGTACGTGCATGGATAAGTGTGAGAGAGAGAGAGAGTGTTTGGACGGTCTCCATGCCTCTGTGTTTTGCTTCGCGTTGCCTTTGCCAGAGAGTGGAACCTGATGCTCTTTTCAGATGATGACAGACGGCCAAAAGCCCTGTAGCTGAGGAGCGAGAGGAAAAAAGGAGAAGGGGGAAAAAAAAGATGAAGCATGAATGAGAGAGGAAAGGGTGAAGAGAGGTAAAGTAGAAGGCAAGAGAGAGAGAGAGATACAAAAGTGCCCATATAACTGCATGCACGGATATAACTTGAGACAGGGTGTTTACCTTTGCCACCGGCGAACTCTCGCATTGTTACGAGCAGCTGATTATCCCTGGTTTTTTAAGAGCATTCCTAGTTCAACCGTGCCCCCGCGCTCACCCCGCGAACGCCAAACCCAGCAACCCCGCGCCCGTCCGCGGAAACCCGTGACGTCAGCGCCCCCCCCCCCCCCGGACCCCGGGGGGCGCGGGCCGGGATCAAGGGTGAGGGTTCAGGGTTCGCGCACGGACTGTGGAGTCACAGTGAGCAGGGTCCGGTCTGTCTGGTTCTGCCCAGTGGCTATTTCGGCTTCAAAGCGACCAGCATGATTCCACTGGATTCAGCCTGTTTTGTTTTTTTCCAAAAACCAGAAGGGCAGAAATGCATGAACTAGAGAAGCCAAATATGAGGAAATGGTCGAGCTGCTGCCTGGCATAAGTGTTCGACGGCACGAACCCTGGGCACAGCTGTTGTATTAGTGTTGGATTAACCGGGTTCTTTCGGAAGGACAACGCGCTTCCTCGTGAATCCGGCGGTGCGACGGACGCGGAAACATCCAGAGCGCAGGGAAATTAAAAAACAATTGGTCGTTGGTCTATCTGACTAAGAGGCTGCTTTTTAAGACCCGGAGCACGAAGAGCAGAGAACTGTCTTTCTCCCCTCTCTCCCACATCCTCTGTGGTAAGAAGGTCACTCGAAGTCTGCTATAAATCACACACACACACACAAACACACACACACATACACATGGACACACACACAAACGAACACAGTCCTCGCTCGAATCCTCTTACGCTGCTTCCTCCATAGCAACCCCAGTGTTTACACCCCGCTCCACCTCCTCCACCTCCTCCATCTCCTCTGACTCCTCCACCTCCTCTGACTCCTCCACCTCCGCCTCCTCTCCGGTCTTTTTTTCGATCAGAACTACACTTTTTTAATAGAGAACATTGGGACTTATGACCCCCCCCCCCTTCAGACAGGGATATTCCAGACCATTAGGCAGATCCTGTTTCGGGTTGACGTGTGTGGGTTTGAGTGTGGGACAGGGGGGTCGAAGGCAAAGCGGGCTTTAAAAACCGCCACCTCTGGAGGGGAAACGCAGGGAAACGACAAGTGACGCCGCCACCGCCCGTAGCGGTGCTGGCGGCGCTACGCGGATTAATCCCCTCCGGAGCGGCGGCGCATGGGAACGAGCTGTGGGAGGAGCCTCGTGACCACGCCTGCCGAGGAACAGGAAGAGGAAGTCCTGTGAGCAGTGGCCCCTGGTGGGAAAAGTAGACCAGCTCCTCATATTTATATAAAATTATTCCTACAACGAGGCAGTTTCAAGAAAACATATATATATAGTCAAATAACTAAAAAGGAACAGATGGATTCGGCAAAGTTTAAAATGCATTTACACATGAAACAACTTCAAAATACAACTTTTAAATAATACAAAACAAAAAGAAAACTAAAGAAAATATAAAAGGCTCATAATGAGAAACAAGAGTCTACAGCAGCAATGGTGCTAGGAGCTAAATGCTAACATCAGCATGCCAATAGGCTAACAACGACAATGCGAACACGCTAGTGCTTAGTTTAGCATGCTAATGCTACTTGGCTCGAAAAGCATTTAGCTGCGGTGATTCAGCTTCATAAACTGCACAGTATGTAGTTTATTTCATATTTAATTTATGTTTATATGAATTAGACAAATTATAGTGTTTGACCTGGAGGAAAAGTTAAAAAGGGGTTTAGCAAAGTTCCAAATAACAGTTCAACCAGGGGGGGACACGAACCACAGGGTGGGGCTGGGAGGAAAGCCGTCAGGCTTCATCCTCTGGGAACCACGAAATCTACAACCTGATGGTGGCGCTAAAGGGAAAGTCAAAGGCTCGCCAGAGTAATAGGGTTCATCCTCTGGGAACCACGGACACCTTTACCAAAATTTAAACGGCCGTGCATCCCGTAGCTGCGGAGCTATTTCGGTCTGCACCAAAGCGGCCGACCCACTGTCAAACCGACATCGCCACCCCAGGCCCCCATGCCGCTAGCGGGGCTAAAAATAAAGCGGCTAAGGACTCAAACACACAAACACTTTCCTGCATAGAAAAACATGCCCCAGTATGTAGTGCACACACCCTTGTGGGCACACAGCAGCAAAAAAAAAAAAAAGGAAGAGAAGAAAGGATGGACTTTTGCTCAGTCAGTGGGAGCCAAGCTTTTATTGTTCAAAAACGCGTGTGAACGCACATGTTGCTCGCCCACTCGGAGCCCGGCGCTCGCCAGAGGTTAAACACTCAGTCTGTCAGCACTCGCCCGGTGCTCCTACATCCTCTCACCCTCTGCTCCTTCCTCTCCCGCCCCCCGCCTCCTTCCTCCCCCCTCGTCTCAGTCTTACATCACGCCGCAGACAGTGTTTTCTGTCCAAACAAGAGATTCATCCTTACGTTTCACCCCAGTGACGGCGAGGAAGAGGAAGGATTTTTCCGGCGACGGTGGCGAGAATCTCACGGTTCATTGCACCGTTAAACGATTCCGGATTGATGTCGGTCGCAATATGGACGCCCATAGGAGGAGGGAGCGGCTTACGCCACAGGTTTGCATGTGAGAAAATTAGCGTTTAAATTCGACATCTTGGCCGGCGTCCATTCATTCACAGGATCCATTGTCAGTTCCACTGCAGCTGATACAGGCCGAAAGGGAGGAGGACGATGAGGATGAGCAGAGGGAGGAAGGAAAAAAGGAGAAAAGACTAAACAAAAACAGAACCTCAGGGCAGGACGATCATGACATCAGCAGGAGACGTCTCTCGTTCGGCTGGGATCCCCCAGACTTGACCCCCGCTTCCCCTCCGCGGCGACATCAAAGCGGGGCCCCGGGCGGAGACGCGCAACCGTCGTGCTGGCATCGTCGTGGAGTCGGCCATGGGCGTGGAACAAGCAGCCCCCCCCGGGGCAGACGATTCGTCAAGATGTTTCCCACCAATCCGCCGCCATGTGTCCGCGGGTCGGAAAGTCACGCGAGCACCTGAGTCAATAGAGCGCCGGACATGAGCAAGAGACAAGAAAAGGATGAGCGGCGACACGACAGCGGCGTGAGGCGACCCGCCCCGGTTCAAAGGGTGAAAGACCCCGCCCCTGCGGGCGTGCGCCGGCCAGGGGACGCTTGTTGTTCTTGTGAGTCAGGCGGGCTCGCCGCTCCGGTTCGCAAGATAACATCTAATGTTATTTACCGCGTTACCAGGTCCACAAGAAGGGCCAGCTGCTGTTTCCAATCACCAGAGAGTCAAAACAGAGCCGCCGGCCTGGGAAACACCGGCGGCCCCTCTCGATTACGATATTACCCCTCCGCCCAAAGGTCGGCTCTTCCTGCTCACTTCCAGTCATTTCACCGGTAAACACTCCGACATGATTCAGTTCAGGGTCCCGGGGTCAGGGGTCGCCCTGGAAGCCAAGACGTCCCAGTTATCGGCCCGCGCCCGCTGCTTGTTTTCTTTTGTTTTTTCTTTTTCTTTTTATCGCACAGGGTCACGGTTACGGCATCGCCGGGCCGGTCCGGCCCTGGAAACGGGCTAGACAATAGGAGGGAAACGTCACGGGCGTTTCGCGGCGCTCACGTTTCCAACGCCCCGGCCGGTGACTGCGTGGGATCCTTCGCTGCACCCGGCCCCGCTCGTAAAGTCAACAGGATTAAGGAAGTCCACCACAGTTTCTGTTGCCATGACATCAGCAGAAACATCACAGGAGGTTATCTAATATGTTTTCAGATTGACGATTGCCAACAAGGAGTACCTCCCTGGGGAGGCACTTAAAAAGAGAGAACTTCCCATGTGCAACTGTAAAAAAAAAATGTGCACATGGGAAGATTGTGGATGGTTTAACTAATATGAAAAAAAAGGGAAATTATAATCTGATTTAAAAATACAACCGCATATAAAGTGCATGGGAACTAGTTAGAAATCGACCAGAGAAGTCTAAACAGTTTTTATTGTTGAAAAGCAGCAGACACATGGTTCAAATAAGTAGCTGAAATAAAAGTGATGGATATTAAATCGTAAAAACAATAAGCTGAAAGTATGAATAAGTAGTTCGGATATTTAGCTATTGGTGATGAAAGAGATGCAAAAGAAAGACACAGGTAAGGGACCAACGGTCGATGACTGTAAACATGACCAGACGCCGACACCGCGGCTGCGTTAAACTCTGGGAACGCCGTCCACTTTCACACCATCAATGTGAAGTAAATCGAAAGCGTCTGGAAACTCGACGGCGGCGTCGAGATGAAGTGGCATGTGAAGTCATCAGAAACAGCTGTGAGGCGAAGAACAAAAAAAAAAGGTTGTGAAAGCTGACTGAGGAGGACGGAGGAGACGTCAAGTAGCTCGGGAAGTAGCTTAGCACAAACAAAGCCTGGGACGGCGCTAATCGGCCGAAACCCGAACGAGGCACAGGTGGCGGAGCAGTTGCATAACGCGAACGGACTCGGATGCCTCCTCCTCTCCAGCTCGTAAAGAAAAAACGTTAACTATTAGATTTGCTACGTAAATGTTTGGGCCATTACGCGCGGACCGTGAGGGAACCTCCGCCTAAAAAACAATCCGATCGCAAAATTCCAGGAGGAGGATTAACCTCTCGAATTAGCGTTTTATGTGAGGACGTGCGGAAGCGCCTCGGCGCGCTCTGCATGCCACGGTACAGCGGGTCATCCAGCGTGACCCCGGACCCACCTCCGTGATTCAGGCCCCCCCACCCCCACCCCATCGGCTCGTTAAACCCTGGCTCATCGGCGGGCGGTGACGAAAGAAACATAGAGAGGGGCAGGGAAGAGAGAGAGAGAGAGAGGGAGAGAGAGAGAGAGAGAGAGAGAGAAAGAGAGAAAGGGAAGACGAAAAAAACTAAACAAAACAAAACAAAGGAGATGTTCTTCAGGCCGGAGTAAACAAAAGCCGAGCAGCGATGATGTAGCTGGTTTTCCCCTTTCCAACACAAAGCCCAGTACAGTATATCATGGATTCCATGGGCTTGACTCACCCCCCCCCACACACACACACCCCATACCCCCCCTCCCCTCCCAACAACCCGGCCGTTTGTTGCTGTTGGGAGGGAAGTGATGTCAGTAAATCACAAATCGACACAGAGGATGGGGGGGGGGGGTGACACAACCGAAGCCAAGACCCAGCCTATCTGATGTCAGACAGTGTGTGAGTGTGCGAGTGTGTGTGGCGGAGACGTGAGCCCACGCCGCCGTGGACCAGACCGAGGGGGCGGTTTGCTATCGGGCTCCCGTCTGTCTCACTGTGCTGCTGACTGATGACTTTCTGCAGAATAACCGCCATGCGTAGCTCTGCCGTACACACCATGACGTCTGTGCGTGTGTGCGCGTGCGTGCGTGTGCGTGCGCCTGCCTCGGGAGCATATTAATAAAAGCCTCCGATTTCCTTGAAAGCCGCCGCCGCTGTCGTGTCTGAGTGACGCTCTCGCGGCTTCGCCTCCGTGAAGCTGTTGCAATCCCCGATCAGGGTTTTTCTCTGTGGTCGCGCCCTACGAGCGTCGCCCGGGACCCGGGGTTTTTGGTCCCGGAGCAGCGGGCTCCGCTGCCGCCGGCTGACGTACTCTGAGCGCCGGCCGGCCCGTGTCACGTAACCACGTTCTCACGAGGTCCGGGACAGATAAGACAGCTCCTCCTGTCACTGGCAAGGAGGAAGAGCAGGCGTTTAGTTTTTTATTTTTTAATGCGATAATAACTCTCATAGAAAATATCGTGAGTCATTAGGATAACATCTATGGCTGGTTTTAATGTGGTAGAATGTGGTTTTTCTTTGTCTTACAATGAACATGTTGTTTTTTTTCTTGCGTAATAAGGCTGAAAGCTCCGGAGAAAACCGAGCAAGTGAGCCTTGAGTCGGAACCGCTTTTTTTACACGGTCGAACTTTGGCGCTCGACCTCAGACGCCAGCCTGGACACCGGTTTTCCTACAATGGATGAGCTTAGTTGCATGTTAGCGAAGAAGAAAGGCAGGAAAAACCCAGTAAGAGGACCTTGAGTGTACAAAACCTCCACATATGCAGATGAATACACATTTCCGTAAATAGCCACTTGCTCCCTGCAGCCTTGTCTCATTTAATAGATCAATCACATTTACCACCGTAGGTTTTTTTTTCCCAATAAAAACTGAAAATGGACACGCTGAAATTTTTATTTTCTGTTTGTACCCACACCAGCTGGCAACGGGACTTTCCAGTTTATTCTTACTTTTCCTTCGCTGGTCCGAGTCGCACGCTGGCATGAAAACAAAATCATGCTTGACGTCTTCTGAAAATATGGTGAAATTAACTTAGATTGTGAGAATAGAGGCAATTGAAAAATAAACAAAATGATGCCTGCTTTCATAGAAGTGATGTTTCAATTTAGCTTTACTCATGTCCCGGGCCTCCCTGGGGTGGCTGAGTAAAGCTCCGAGGAGGTCGGACTTTGTTTCGAGCCCTCGGTTCTAAGGAATCTCAGGCTCCGCTGTGACTCAACGTGAACAAGAGAGATTTGTCACGTCGCTCCAGAAACGGCGGCAGGAAACCCCGAACCGGCGTTTTTCACTCAGCGGACCGACTTCATCTCCTTCGTCTGGAAAGTGACGACAGATACGAACCTCAATGCCCCCACGCGCCCCCCCTCGATTCGAGGGCTGCTCGGGATGACCTCGCTCGGCCCGGCCCAGAGGCCGCCCCCGGCCCAGAGGCCTGCCTGAAAGCAGGCATCATTTTGTTTATTTTTCAGTTGCCTCTATTCTCACAATCTAAGCCAGCCACCCTGGCCAGGCCCAGCCCGACCCACCCCGGCCCGACCCACCCGGCCCAGCCCTACCTGGTCTGGCCCAACCCGACCCATCCCAGCCCGACCCGACCGACCCACCCCGACCCGGCCCGACCCGACCCAAGCCACCCCCGCCCGACCCGGCCCGACCCGACCCGACCCACCCCGGCCCGACCCGGCCCTGTGTGGCCAGTCACAGGGCCTCTTGTCGACTGTAGCGGCCTCACAAGATCAGAGATG
The DNA here is from genome assembly GCA_016859345.1 of Istiophorus platypterus. Classification (NCBI taxonomy): domain Eukaryota; kingdom Metazoa; phylum Chordata; class Actinopteri; order Istiophoriformes; family Istiophoridae; genus Istiophorus; species Istiophorus platypterus. The sequence goes on along the minus strand of CM029122.1, from coordinate 2,645,713 downwards.
TGCTTGTCAGACACATTCCTCTCCTCTTGTATCACTACACAGGCTGCAATTAGGCCCCCCCCCCCCACGCCTCCGCCCCCCCATCCTCGCTCTCCCTTTCTTCTTTTCACTCCCTCCGTGTCAGACAGACACCTCCATTCATCCGCTGTGCGCTGACAGGTACCCGCCATTGTAGCGAACATTACCTAATTATATATCTCTTCCTGTGTGGTGCGGTTTAATCACACGGCAACAATGGCTGTTTTGTGTGGCTGTATCCAGGCATGGCCCAGGACTGCAGCGCTGTTATTCAGACCGGATTTAATAGACACCCCCCCCCCCCCCCCCTCACCTTCTGTTTCCCCCGGCACCCGCCGGCACAGGTAACGGCGCGGAAGCGGTGGACCCATCCCCGGCCCGCTAAGGCCAGGCGTGTGATGGGTTTTCGGATTGGTTGCCATGGTTACGGGCAGGCTGCGATCATTGGGGGAATCCGGCATTTCGCCATCCTCTATGATCGCGGTCTTACAGGCAGAAGTGAGACACAGAAGTTTCGTCAGTCTTTAGGAAATAAATCCTTAAGGCCTGATGTGGTGAAGTTTCTGGTTATTGGGCTTCACCTGATTATTATTTTTCTGGTTAAGGGATTAAAAACCACTTAGTCAGCGAGGTTTACAAATATCATAAAATCCTTTACTTCAGTAAGAGTATTAACACCACAGTGTCAAACTACTGTTGTCGGCAAAGTAAACTTTATACTGAATATTCATTATCACCCGTTTCATATCATCGTGTTTTGTTGGATAATTATTATGGATGCTCTAATTTTTAAGCTCGGACACTGCAGGAGACGGAGCTGGAGCTAAAGAAACGGGTGGTTTCATCTAAAATTAACCTCACTGATCCCATAGCTTTATTTCATGTGATCGAATGTTTCGTAAAAATCTAATTCATGTGGCTACGTCTGTCAAAAATAACGCTATGAACTAAATTTACAATGTTTCCCGTTGAAATGCGGTAGAAAGTAGCAAAGTAACACACAAAAATACTCCACCAATGAGGATATATATTTAAAAATGCTCGTCACGTTTCCCTGGAGCCCAAGGCAACGGCCTCAAATTGTCCTTAAAAAATAACCAGCTTACAAATGAGAAAAAAGCATTAAGTCCTGACACTTTAGAAGCTGGAAGCAGTTAATTATCTGCTTATTCCGCTTGACAAAAGACTCAAACGATTAATCGGTTGATTGATTGGTAGATAAGATGCGAATCAATCAATTCACAAGACCATTTTTAACACCAATTATTTGACACGAAACATCACACATTAAACAACGCAAGTTTAAAAAGGGCTAAAGACGACTGATCTCATTTTTTGTGTTCGGAAGTTGATCGTCAGCGATGCAGTAATATTAACATGATGATACAAGGATGTGACTGTTTTCATCAGGAGACAAAATAAATGAATAAAATAAGAGCACATGAAAAAGCTTTATTGTCACACCAAGCTTTGACATAAACAAATTTTAGAGTTTTTGACTTCAAGCTCAGAATGTGTAAACTATTCAGCAATGCCACTGGGGAGGACAAGTAGTGAACTCACGGTCATATAACTTACATAATTTATTAAATATCTTTTATTTGGCAGGATTTTACAAGGAAGCGGGAAAAAAAACAGATGTGAGTAGAGGTGAGATACATCCCTCTTTCTCTGGTTTTTGTATATATCTATTTTTACTCTTTCCTTTGTTTTTTCCCCTGCGTCGTGTGGTCGGCGAGGGGCGGAAGGTGACGCGGGGCAACAGCGGGTAGCAAAAAAAAAACAAACAAACCAAAAAAACCAAAAATGGGTCTGCGACAGAGCCGAGGCTCGGCGGGCACACGTTGGGCTTTCAGACACAGACGGCCGGCGTAGCGCTACGGGTCATCTGGGATGCAATGGGAATGTAGATGAAGAAAGAGAATACTGGGGGGGGGGGCTGGACAATGGAAAGAACCTGGGAAAGTCCTACGTGAATAACAGATCATTCACACTGGGAGAGGTTGTTGTTGTTTTTTTTTTACACTGCAATAATGCGTCTCTTCATGACTCTTAATACATTCCTTTAATACAAACCAGTATATCTGCACTCTCACTTCTCAGGTTAATACTTCACTACGTCATCTTCTGTACCACTATTATTTTAATAGCAGGCAGAACTTGGTTATCACTTTGGGTTTTTTTCTCTCTTTTTCCTTTTTATAAAATAGTGGATTTTGTGATTAATTTCCTTTTCTTTTTTTTTGCGTGTAAACAAATCAGACAGGACAAACACCTTGAGGATCACATTTCAGTTTTTGGTAGCCTAAGGATTTAAGCGGGAAACAGACAAAGGCATCTACAGAGGCCCGGAGCAAAAAGTTTCAGGCGGCGCAGACACGAGACGAATCAGCGCGGCTCAATTAGCGGACGCGGAACATTGAGCGGAGTGATGCTGAGCTTTAAAAATACAAAAAACAAAAAAAAGACGTCATGAGGATTCAGCCATGCAGGTGAACACCACCGACAACACTTAGGTTTTATAATAATCGATGCGACGCTGTGGTATATTACAGTGTTTTCGAGCTCAGGGGGAAAGAGTTCCGACATAAATCTGAGGACTTTGCAGCATCATGTCATCCTTAGGTCCCTCTTTTTAAAAAAAAGAACAACATAAAAACAACCCAAAACAAATAAATACAAACATCAAAATGTATCCCAAGAACCTTTCAGTGGGGAGGATAGGGTGTGGGGGGTAGTATTCTGGGCACACAACTGCGGAGCAGACCGTCCACGCTGGGGGGGCCGGGCCTGGAGAGGTCTGACGTCATGTCGGGGTTGTCAGGTCGTTACAGTCCGTCCTCAGCCAAATCCGGAAAAAGAAAAAGTGCATCTCAGCAAAGTAGCTGGTAGTGCTCGGTGTGTGTGGGTGTGTATGCATGTGCTGGGATGTACACATGGGGCCTGATGAGTAACAGTGTGTGTGTGAGTGAGTGTGTGTGTGTGTGTGTGTGTTTGGGGGGGGGGGGGGGGGTAGTGCTGTGTGGAAGCTGTGGTGTTCAGAGTCCTTCATTCCACTAGGTGACTGTGGTCGTGGGCGTCGGAGCGTGACACTCTGGGGCTGAGCCATGAACATGCGTTTGGCCTGTGGTTTCGGATCTACAGACCGGACCGGTGTCTTTAATTACTCAGAGATCCACCATCTGCGTCACTGGATCTTCCCCAGACCTGGATGTGGGCCAGTGACACAGGCCCAGGGTATCATACCTTTGCGGCTGACTTGGGGGTGGGGGCTCATCTTATGAGTTTCATTTGGCAACATAAAGCCAATATCATGGCTTCTTTCATAGCTTTGAGCAGCATTTCAGGTTTGATTACCTTCAAAAAATATATACTTTTTTTTTCTTTTTTAAAATATTTTAAATACCGACCTCCCTGGTAAACATCATCCACTCAAAGTATTTTTACTAAGATTGTTGCTGAGCAAGCACTGTTAGTCTTAGATAACTCTGGAGACCGTTACCGGCAACAGGCAACTTGCATCAACTGCTCTGAATAATAAACAGCATCAACACTAAATGAAAACATGGTGCAACCTACTAAAGATGGGTTTTACAGCTTTGACAGCATCTGGCGTGTACGTAAGGTCGAGGTCCTCATGGGTCTAACACGTCGGACCCGACCCAAATTGGACCTGTGGAAAACATAACCCGAACCCTACATGCATAAATTCATAATCAAAAAAAAGAGACCTGATCCGAGGGGGGCGGGACTGAGCACAGCCAGACCAGACCAGGATAGACCCGAGGAAAATTAAGACTCGATCAAACCGACCGACCTCGACCCCATCGGATGCAGACGAGGAGAGAACACACACCGGCGGCTGCGTGATGGCTATCGATTATTGTGATCGATCAATGAGCAGCTGCGGTGGAAAACAGCAGAAATATCATACTGATTGTGCAGAAACCTGTTGTTTAATGGCAGAAATAGCTCGGGCCGCTGAATTTACTGAAATAAGTTTGAGATCAGTTCTCCCATCGGAAGAGAGTTTCCTCTGAGCCACGAGGTTCAGTTCTCAGTCTCCCTCTCGTCTTAAAACAAAACCAACAACTGATACAGTGCGCACTCGGGTCCCGTGGCGGTAAAACAAGACTCTGACTGACCCGATTCTACCGAGGAGAATGTGGACCTGCCCTTGACCTCTGATGACTTCTCAGTCGAATGCGTGTGACTCTTTCAGTGTCCAGTAATTCTGATGGGATAAATACAACAATGGAATACTTTTCGAGGGGTGGGGGGGGTGACGGAATAGGATGTGGATGAGTGTCAGTGTATCTTGGATTCATTCAGATAATACGAGGGTGTGTAGTGTGTAGTGTGTGTGTGTTTGTGTGTGTGTGTGTGCAGTTGGTCTCTTAACATGTGGAAACACCACCGCGGAGGTGAGCTGTGGGTGTGTTGACATCATTGGCCCAGCAGCGGTGGGGATTCCCTAACAGAAAACACATTCTCCTTCTCTCAACTCATTGCATCTCCATCTCTGACTGGATCCGATGCCCCCCCTTCTCTCCTTTTCTTTCTGTAGCTCAAGCACCATGGCAGCAAGGTGTGAGGGCTTCAGATCAGGAGTGTAGGCAGGCAGGGTGGGGGCTGGGGTGGGGGGCAGCTCACAAAATCAGCATGTGACAAATGCAGCCGGATAAATAATTAAACTGAAACAACCAAAAACAGACGGTGGAAAGAAAAAGCAAAATCCAACAGAAGTACTCCTGGTCAGAGAGCATGCAACCCCCCCCCCCAAAAAAAAAAAAAAAAAAAACACAACCCAAAAAGAACAGGCTGCCCACATTCATGAGATTAACTTGGATCAGCTCATTTGTATGGTGCCCTCTAGGGGCTGTGGAGTCTGCAGAGAGGAGAAGGAGAGGAGAGGAAGAGGAGGAGGAGAAGAGAGGAGAGACCAGGTCCTAGGCGTGCTCCAGGAGCCACTGGAAGAGGGGGATGCGGTGCGGTTCCCTGCCCGCCTGGAGTGCCTCCTCCCTGGTCTGGGCCGGGGTCTGGGCCGGGGTCTGGTTCTGACTCTCTTCACAGTAGCGCAGCAGCGTGTGCAGCAGCTCTCCCACCCTCCACCTCCGCTCCCGAAGCCTCTGGACCACCGCTGGGAGCTGATAGGGGAAAACGGTCATCAGTCGCTGGTCACAGGGGGGGCACCGAAGCCCTGGCTTATCAATAGTAATACTAATTTAGATTTATGAGTATGCCACACTGATAAGAAAGAAGTAAATGTTTAAGGGTTTCCCACTATTCATTAAAGGTGTAGACTCAGTTGGCAGAGAGGTGCTGATTTAAAGTTATGACCAGTTTTGGAGGCTGCGTGCTGTTAAACTGTACTGTGTTAAAACTGACAGGTGTTTCTATTATTTTGTCCATCCCGTTTACATCAGTGAAGTGATGCTAAATAACAGAAGCACCTCACAGTATAATGCAGCACAGTTCAGCAGCAGCACGAACGACATCCTCCGAAATGATCTGAAAGTTGTATCACCACCTCTTTACCATCTGAACCTCAGAACCCCCGCAAATACACTATACAACTTGTTCTATTCATCCATTGCAATAGCTGATGGTTTTCACCTATTTAGGTCAACTTTAGTGGAAACACACAAGATTTCTAACCTTTAAAACTAACATCAACAATCTTAGAAAGAGTGACTTCTTTCACTGAAGCAGCCTCACTTGTTGAAGTCGTACTGTTTTATAATAAATACCACAGCAGGAACCTGTTTGAGATGGTGGGTAATGACTGTGTTCAGCATGGACTGGGGGGGGGGTCACCTGCTGGAGCTCTCTGTCAGTACTCAGCTGGATCTGGGGGATGTCGGCCATGGACGCCGCCACCCACTGCAGCATGCTCCGGAGCTGGGGGTCTCTGGCGTCGGAGTTCACGATGACCAGCGTGGTCCGGGGACCGCTGGTCCTGGCAGCCGTCCTGCAGCGCCCAGAGGCGGGGTTACGTCAAGATCGATCGTATTGTATTTTTCTACTTCACATTCGTCATGTTTTTTTTTTTCTCCCAGACTCTGATCAGACATATGAGTCTATTATAGACTAGTGTGTGTGTGTTCTCTTCTCCAGTACATCTCAAACACATGTGGATGCACCGAGGGTAATATGTAACAGCCCTTTACTCCCCCCCAGCCCTGTTCTGCTTGGTGCTGGGTTCCCACGCTCCAATAGGCAGAACAGGCCCAACGAGGAGCCCTCGAACCCCCCTCCCCCAAAACGGGGGGGGGGCTGCTCTGGTTCGAGACACAGACGCAGACACACACACACACACACACACACACACACACACACACAACGCACATGGAGCGACTGCGGAGGGGGATGAATGAGCATTAGCGTGTCTGAATACGGGGGCGGTAAAATCCCCGGCTGCGACGCACTCAGACGGGCAGACAGACGAACACAAAGCGACTCGAAATCAAGACCAACTGTTCTGAATCTCAAAGAGTGGAAAGAGCAAGAACTCAAATTAGGAGAGCCCCCCCTCCCCTCAAATTCCCCTCTGCCGTCCAAAAATGTGCTATGTTAAACTGCTTGGTTTGGATTTTTTTTAATTTTATTTTTTTATGCCAAAGTCTGCATTTTTTGAAAGTTTTAACTCTTATTGAATTAGACGGTCTACGGCCAAATTAAAAGGTAAAGCTGCAGACAGCAAAATGTCCTCACCACTGGATTCCTCCTTCACTTCGGTCTCCTTGTCCTCTGTGTTGTCGCTGGTGGGTGAGAAATGTCACAGAAGTTAGTGAAAAAGGAAAAGAGCATGAGGGAGACACAGCTGCCTGTAGGAATACACAAGTAACTATGAGCATGCTTAAGCATAGTAGCCTTGGATTTAAGCATAGCAGGGTATCAGAGGCCGTAAGCAGTGGAGGAACTGCGCTGCATATTTCCAGTCAATGTTTTTTTTTTAACGATGTCCTCCGGTAAACTTCCTGCTTCCGCGTCTTTTGTCTTTTGTCAGCTAAGACGGGAAGACTGCGAGAACATCTCAATCAGCGTGAAAGTTTATTTTTCCATGCTGAAATGAAAAAAAAAAATGAAAAAATATATCTATTCAGGTATCCATTCTGTCAATTGCTCAAATATTTGCTGGGTGACGTGCCAACAGGTAAACAGTCATTTCTCCACTTTATAAGATTCTTAATCGCAGTCTTGTTGACACAGCCTACGGCTACAGACACGCAGGCTCTGCTCGGTTCAAGGACATTCTCCCCTCCAGAAGGGGAGAATGTCCTTGACGGCGAAGGCGTCTCACGCTCAGCGGCGACACTGTCAAAAAACGGAGGCCGGGGAGGCGGACGGGGCAGCGTCCGTCACAAAGTCAAGCATCAGAGGACAGCACTGGTCCAATTTAAGGTTTTCTCTATCATCTGGGGTCATTAACAGCGGAGCCTGCGGTGTATAAACACACCAGTGTGCAGTGTTTACTGTAGCCGACGATTAATAAATAACTAATAAATGTTTTGTTTTCCTCCACAAAAAAAAGTAAAAGTGTGATAACAGCCGGCTCACGCGGACTTAGTGAGACTTGAGAGACCTGAAAAGCTGTTGCTGTACATGTTGATTTAAACTAGCGAATATCAACTTATATTGTCACATTTTCTTTAAAATCCTCTGAGAAACTGTTTAGCATCAAATCGACCAGACAGAAACGTCTGTTTTTATCTAACCCCGTGAGTTAAACACCGGACAGAAAGTTGCTCCATCGCGTTGAAGGAAAAACCATAAAAATCCAACTCTGCCATGAAGCAGTTCTGCTAATTGCTTTGCCTACAACTGTCCAATAAACTCATGGATTACAGCAGGTTTCATACAGAGGTGGATTTGGGTTTAGGTTCCTCTACAATGTCGACAGTTTTTTCCGTTTCTGTACATTTACATTTTTCCTGACAAAACGAAAGGACTGTGACAGTAGTTTAGCCCTTTCTCAGTTCGAGGAATCCGTTGCAGTTTTTCCTACATTTTTAGGAAGCCTCTGGTTTCATCTGATGCGGGACCAGTGTCGACACCGAAGCGCATAAACTCTCCCAGGATCGGCTTTTCATTACAGCGAATATCCCGTCTCGGTCATTATTTTGTCAGTGCTGATCCTGCGGTCATGAGACGTTTGCTTGCTGGTCGCCGTCACTGTCGTCGTCCAGATCTGAGGCTGTCAGCTGCCACATGGAGCCGAGTTCATGTAAGATGTTGGTGGAAAATAAAACCATATAAAATAAAAGGCCTTTTTTTCTTCTTTTTTTGTTAAGAGTGATAGCAAAAAAACGTGGAAGCTTTTTCAGTTGCTTAACCTCAGAGCCTCGAACGATACTAGAGTTAGCTACGGCAGCGCGTTGATTACCACGCTGACTGACGGCACCGGTCTGCTATGAGCTGGAACAAGCATCTACATGCGTCGAAGCATAAACACTTTCACCTGCCTGAGAAAACAATGTATGTTTAGAAACGGCTGGCAGCACAGATTAAATATGTCAGTGCTGCAATATATTTCTGTTGGTATGTTTTTTTTGTTTTGTTTTAAAGAAACGGGGAAAACCTGCAGCAAAAGTCAGTTACAGTTCATCTGCACGTATCGGTGGGTTTAGACTATAAACAGCATCAATGCGAAGGGGGCAAAGAGCCCCCCCCCCCCGAAAAAATACAATAACACTACAAATAAACCTGTCAAGCGAAAAAATTACATGCAAGCAATGTAAACCAGCAAAGCTACAGCAATAAATCACGAGTTGACATTAGTGCCAACAAGCGTATGCCATGTCAAGCTTATTTATATTTAGAGCTTCAGTGTGGTCATGCAAGGGGCTGGTGGTTCCTAGTATGAGACAAAGTGCAAATCAAAATGCCATTGAACAATGTAGTAAAACATTTCATTTGATGAAGCAACCCTCTGGTTCCAATTTTGTGCTGAGATTTACCGCCGATAGATCCGTCGCATGCTTCCTTTTGCTTACTTTTGGCTTCCTGCTAAATCCAGTTACCCAACTACTTCTTTGTCCCATTCTAGGTGAAACCCCCAGCCCCCACCCGGGTCTTTTTTGGAAAAGGTTGTCTACATGTCGTCCAGCGGCTGACCAACCTGTCAGAGGGGGAGAAGGACATGCGCTCTTCACACACCTCCCCCTCCAGGCCCAGGCTGCTCCAGCTACTGCTGTTCCCATTGCTGCTGGAGAGAGAAGGCAGGTGATGCACCGCTGTAACACACTGATGGGGACTATTTACTTAGAGGCACATAATCACATGAGAGCTAATGATATGGAACACAGATCGGGGTATTATAATAAGCAGTTTTCATATCATTTGCTATAATGACCGCATCTGTCATTTTAACAAACGACTGTTGACAACTTCTGGCACTTTGGATAATCCTTTAAATTATTTAAAAATGCCAGAGGTTCCAAACAGAGGAGGATTCCTAGGATGATACGGATTTTTCCACCATATATCCCACTGAATCATCTACGCTGTTGATCCAGACAGCTATTCGCCAAAGGCCTGAGGTGTGAGATCATTACATGCTTGTCCTCACATAATCCCAATCAAATCCCGTGGATTCCACAGGGACAACCGGCTGGCAACGGGAGCACAACACCGTGCGCTCTCCCTGTAATTAGTCAATGATTAGACTGCTGGCTGGAACCTGCACGCCGTGGCGTGCGGCGCTCTCAGTAAGGCTGAAAGGGAGGAACGTTCCTGATATCTATAAATACCCCCATTAATCCGTATTACCTCAGCCACAGCTTTCTCCCTGCGGTTTGACTGGATGACACACGCTGAGAGCTTGTTCATTTAGTCACCCATCATGTTCGACGTGTCAATGAGGGCCCTGTAGGTGATTTCTTTTTTCCTTCCGTTATTCCATCTGCGAGTGGGAACGGCCTGCAGAGGGCTTTTTGAAAAGGGCCTAATGAATTGCACATGCTGGACTTTGTTCCTGTAGGAACAGTGCCTGAAGTGAAGAGAGCACTCAAAGACACACCTTTAGAAAATATTATGATACATTAACTTGGTCCCGGTGGCCAAAATTGCTGCTAACACACTGTGTTCTTTCGGTATCTTGGGAAGGGATCTCAGATGTTGTCAGTTTTTGCCTCCATAGAGATCCAAGCCTTTGCCAGATATGTCAACAGCCCGAGTTCCCAGAGACAGGGGGCTCCTACGCGACCCTGTTGCCGGGAGGGCCGGCATCCGGACTCGCTCGCTCGCTCCCAGCTCTAGCTCCCTCTCCAGTGACGGCCTTTGCTGTCAAAACTACTGCTCGGTCCGCATCCTTGCGGTGAGTTTCACAAACTTGGCTGCACTCGGGCCTTTAACAACATGTTTGTAACGGAGCTCACATATAATGCAACATTTGCACAAATCAGAGAAAATTGCGTTCTGGCAGAGCGGTCCCAAACCATACGCCGTGCCCCACGCTGGCCTCGGAGAAACCTCTAATCTCGACTCGACCACAGGAGACTCCTGCTAAAATGGGAACAACGCGAGCGGCGGAGGCGCGTTTCTGTGCCGCTCCGGGTCTGAGGGAGATGGACGGCAAAGATGGACACGTCCTGAGTCCAACACCACACCTAAATAACTGATACCGCCTCTAACTTAAAAATTAAAACACTTTCCGCGGATAATTCAACAGCGGCCGGTCGTCCATCAGGTCCCGGGGCACCCGTCACTCACTGTTCAAATTTAGATTTTTTTTTTTTTTTTTTACCTCCTATGTTATCTTTAAAAAATATTCTAAAGAACCCAGGATTAGATTGTTTAAATTCAATGGATCAAATAAAGAGAATCAAGTGGGATATGTGGTTGAACTGTTCTCAAATTCAAAACCCAAACCTGAGCCTTAATGCTGCTCCTAAAAATTCCTGCATTGAAATCTGCGTATCTGTTAGTACCCCTGTGTCAAATCACACTTTAGATTGTTGAAGGCTAAGAGCAAAAATTAATAATTGTCTAATCTTGTAAATGTTGAATAAAAATTGACTTGTGCATTTAAAATATTGGAACGATGCTGTGCTTAAAATAAGATGGAGAAAAATGTAGGATTATTAGCTTATTATTAGTGCATTAGAAATGCATCAATACCAAGAGACAAGTTTAGTGTCTGGTAATGTACAATAATGTTTCATTATTTATTATTACAGTAGAATATTGACACTGAGGGAGCTAGCGGCTGTGTGCTCTACATATAGCTGGATGCTTGTATGCTGTGTTCGCTGTGGATGAGAAAGCTAGCGGCTGCGTACCTGTCACTGAGGTGGAGGAAGCTGCTGTTGTCGTCCGGGTGCTCGTCCTCGAAGCTCAGGTTGGACCAGCTGCCCAGGCTGTCGTCTCCTACGCTCAGCTGCTGGGACACGGTGGATTCGGTGGCTTCCCTCCCTGGAGAGCTAAACCCAGGTGGTGAGGGGGAACAAAAGGAGAGGGCTTCAGAAATGATGCAAATGTTTACACTTAGAAATTCGTGATGACAGTTCTCTTTATGTGGTAAAATGGTGAAGTTAGGTAAGAAGTAAATGAGAATAGTGGCAGCGTAAGGCACCAGATATTTATAAATGATTTATCAAACAACATAAAGTCACTTAAACAAAGTTGTTATTGAATGTGTGTGTGGCCCATGAGAGGACCACAACAGTCAGAACGAAAGCTGTCGCTGACATGAATCTTGGTGTGTGTACCTGATGCTGGCGGCCTGGCAGATGTTGGACAGGGCCGACGTCATGATCTCAGCGGTCAGGCTCTCAGCGTAGCTGGTCCCGTCGTGCCCGATGCCGCTGTCGGCGTTCAGGCTGGTGTTGCTCAGCTCGCGTTTGGCCGTCTCCATCGCCATGGACACCACCTCCTCCGCAAAAGCCGCCCTGTGGTCCAGGTCAATGTGGATCTTGGGGATGTCCAGGCCGGGGAGCCGCTCGGGCCTCGCCTGGCCCTCTGGCCCCCTTTTCCTCCTCTGTAATACGGGCTGGTGGTGCCTGCTGCGTTTGGTGCAGTATGGGCACTCCTGGACCTGACAGTAACGGCATGTCCTCTCCGCTGCAGCTCGGCCCACCGCCGGCCCGTCAGACAGCCTCTGGGTGTGCGAGTGTCCTTGGGCCCTGTGATGCTCCCGGACCGAGTGTCCGACTGAGGCCAGGCTCATCTTCAGAGTGTCGTCCACTATTTTACTTGCATAATGCTCGATGACCTGCACCACCCTGCTGCTGTAGCTGCCGTCGTACAGGCTTCCTGTGCTGTGGTAATGCCTGCTCTTACTCTCCTTGGACAACAGGGGGCAGGAGAAAGAGTTCCTGATGAGACTCTCAGCCATGTCTTCAAGTTTGGATTTCTTGTAAAGACAGGAGTCAGTGAGAGACTTGGGCAGTCGCACGGAGGATAGATGCAGCTTGCGTGTCACATCGCAGGTGATGTTGTAGGCTAGAGACTCTGCGAAGTCAACCAGATCCATGTACTCCCTCTGGCTCTGCTCCTGTGAGTCCCTGCAGCAACACCGGGCCTCCTCGCCCGGGGGACCAACCACCGGCTCTGCTCCGTCCTTGGGGGGAGAGGTCTCACCGCCGGAAGCTTTCCATTCGTCTGGCAGTGACTTGGAGGAGTGAAGGCGGGTGCAGGAGGACCTCTGCTTGATCTTGCGACTGGCGTGAGCCAAGCCCAGTTTTATGGAGCGGTAGGCCAAGCGGCTGGCGTACTGGTCCAGAACCAACTCCCTGCTACCCCCCTCCTTTTTCAGCACCCTGATGAGGTAGCCAGCGTACTCATCTGTCACACTCTCGCAGCTGGGGTACTCTGAGGACAGGCTGGAGCTGGAGCCGGAGACAGTGCTCAAGGTGGAGGTGGGAGACTGCAGGACAGAGGCGATGGGGTCGTTGGACCACTGCTCAGTCAGCCTCCCGACCCTCCAGTCTCTGTTCTGGTCTGCGCCAGGCTGGGACTGGTGTTGGTGGTGATGCAGGCACTCAGAGCTGGATCGGTCCAGGCTTCTCCGCCTCAGAGCTCTGTGATAGGGACACTGCTGCCCGGAGCTCACCATCCTCTTCACATCGTTGATCACCTCCCCCGCCACCTCCCCCGCGTACACCCACAAGGTGTTCAGCGTCTGCTCTGAGAACTGAGCCACACTGTCTCTCCTCCTCTCGCCGCCCTTGCCAGTCTCCCCCTCCTCCTCGGCCACTCCCAAGGTGTCCATCTCTGTTGCCAATGAGACGATGTGACAAGCCAACCGCTCGGCGTAGTGGAGAGCTTCTTTATTGGACATCCTGCGGCCGGACACCTGGTGCAATTCGTGCCGGCCAACGCCTGGCTCTGAACATCTGATGGTGCCCCCGACGCCGCCCTCTTCTGCCAGCTCTTCCTCCTCTTCATCCTCATTGCCGTCTGCCTCCTCAGAGAGAGACCTCATCAGTTTGAGCATGAACTCGGCCTTGTCTGCCTCGGGGGTGACATCTTTTGGCCCCGGTCCAGGCTCAGGCTGATAGTGAGGGGTGGGAGGGGGGGTAGCGGGGGAAAACTCCTTGGCCAGTTTGCTTTTCAGCTTCTTGGAGAACTGCTTTATCTGCTTCTCCTTGGAGACCTCGCTCGGCTGCTGTGGGGTAGAGGGGGGAGTGCCAGGAGTCCCACCAGATTTTTGGCCAGGGCTCGGAGCTGAGTCATCGACAGGAACAGACGTCCTCCTGTGTCCGCCCACCTCGGTGCCCGGCACGTCAAGAGTATGCATCATTACAGGATGTGTTTCAACCACGCCTCTGGTCCTAAGATCTAACTCACAGCTGGCACTTCCCTGGCTTTGAGAGCTGGCCTGAAAGGAAATGTGAGGCAGACCGACTTCCGTCGCTTGCTCAGCGTTGCCGCCCTTCCTAACATACCCAGCATCCCTACAGTCATATCTGAAACCGGCTCCCAGGTTGGCAGGGGAATCTGGGGCCTCGTAATTCAGCGTCTCCTGCTTGGAAGACGAGCCCCTTCGGCTTCCAATCGACTTTGTGAAGAAATCAGCACATTCACCTAAACTCTTCTTCATCTTAGAGGCCGTTATTAGCTCACAGGCCTCCGTTACTATCATATCCACCATGTTGCCAGAGAAGTTCTGGAATGGGGACTTTCCTTGGGAGGAGCCTTCTCCGGGTACGGGGGTCTGAGTTCCATGACTGTAAAGGTGAGTTTGTGTGGATGCGGTGGTGTCAGAGGGGGAGACGGTTCTTCTTTTGGGGCTGGCCTGGGGGGTGTCTGACAAACCGGACTTATAGTGACTGGTCTCCTCCGAATCCTGGAGGTTGGACAGGGCGTGGCCCGCTTGGGGCACAGGGATACAGCTGGCCATGCCTGATACCGTGAACAGGGCTTTCTTCACCGTGCAAGTGGCATCTTCTCCCGAGGGTCCTGGAACCGCTTCAGCTGAACTTGCGCTTACAACCTGCTGGTTAGCAAAGGTACTGCAGGTGTGAGCGCCACTGTTCTCTGCGCTGACGTAGCAGATGTTGTCCAGAGACACACTGATAGCCGCTTGGCTGGTGAAAGCAACATCAGCCTGAGAGAGCTCTATGAAGGCCTCCTGGATAACTGACTCAGACAGGTCCGAGGCATAGGAGGACACCACCTCCTCTTCTTCCTCTTCCTCTTGCCTGTGGCCAAAGGACCAGTCGCTGGGGGTAAGAGGGGTTGAGGGGTGGGAGAACTGACACACCTCCATGATGCCCTCAAACACGAGCTCCTCGGCCAGATCGGCAGCAAAGCGTGTCACCGTGCTGTGAAAGATCTGCTTTTTCACCGTCAGGAACTCCTTCAGCGCCCCGGACACGGCCTCTCCGACCAGGAACCCGGCCAGACCGTTGATGGCTCGCTCCTTCAACACGTAGGCACGGCGCATGCCAATCTCATGGAAGGCCATCTGAAACACCGACGAGGTGAGCCTCGCGGCTAAGTGACACAAGGTGGTGGTGCAGGAGGACACGCCCTTCTGGAGATCCCGCAAGGCACTGCCCAGGCTCATCTCCACCAGGTCCGTGGCGAACCTCTGAATGCCGTCCTTCAGAGACTGGGACTTCTTCTGCAGCTTGTCCACGGTCACAGTCTCTTGTATTTCCGAGAGCTTCATCAGGTAGCCCGAAGGGTTCTCGAACTCCTTGTTACAGACACAGCTGAGGTTCTTGTTGTCGCTGATGTCAACGGCGGACTGGTAGCCGCACACAGATCCCAGAATTTCCTTGGACAGGCTGCTGGCAAAGTCTGAGTAGGTCTTATACAGTGAGCAGAGATCCTGGGGTTTACGTAGCTCCGAGCTCTCCTGTCCATCCTCATCCATCTTCCAAAAGTATTCTAGCGGCCCACCGCAGTCCACCAGGGGGCTGAAGGCCGAGGAGCTGACGGGACTGAAGAGTGGGCCGCCATTCTCCTCGGAGGGGGTCTGCACCGGTCGGGGGGAGTCGGGCATCTCAGAGTGAAGCGAGTAAGGGGAGCCTGGTTTGAGGGGAGTGGGCTTTTTCACATTCGCTGGGAGGGTGGGGTGGTCGAAGCGGTGAGGATTCATGCCCTTGGTTGAGCAGCCCCTTGAAACATACTTGGACCCTGACCCACTGGTGCTGGACTCCGCGGACTTCTTCTGTGTGCTCGAGGCACTGACGTTGTCCAGAGGCAGTGCGAGGGTGCAGCTCTCCGAGCTCAGCTCCTCCAGGTCGTCAAACTGGTCAAAACTGTCAAAGAATTCGCTCACCTCAGAGTCGGAATCCTCGACCCGATCTCTGGGGCCCCCCGGCACCTGGGGGATGTCCAGCTTGGCCAGCAGGCTCTTCTGGTAGCCCACCTCATCCAGGAAAATGATTGGGCTGGGGCTGGAGCAGTCTGACTCCTCTGATTCGCTGACATGGATCAGGGGTGAAGGCAGGCGGGCTCCCGGACTGCAGTAAGTCCACTGGGATTCCACGCCTGATGACCTCTGCACCGTGACCGATACATCTGGACCCGACCTGTGCTTGGCCGAACATTTCTTCAAGGACGAGCTTATGATGACGCGGGAGCCTGATAACTCTTTTCTCCTCTTGTGGGCCGGGACTGTCTGCGATGCCATATCACGCTTTTTAAAATGATGGTAGGAAGCTGTGGTTGCAGAGGTGGACATGAGGGAGAGATTGGAGGAAACTGGTTAAATACAAGACACACATGACTAAAAAGTTACGTAAAATTCAAAAGAAAGCTGAGTGAATACAGGAGTGCAGCCATGGTGCATTAATTAAATGACATGTAAAAAGTGCATCTCAACCAGATGATAACTTATTAGTGCCATCTAGCAGTGAACTGCCACAATTTAAATTCTTGCCACTTTTTAAGAAATTAATTACGCCTAAGTTATGATGGATTTAAAACACAGAGGGTTTAAAATATAGGTTTCCATTTTGGATTTATATCAATATTATCTATACTTGGACTTTCCACATAGCAGACT
This sequence comes from Istiophorus platypterus, assembly GCA_016859345.1. NCBI lineage: Eukaryota > Metazoa > Chordata > Actinopteri > Istiophoriformes > Istiophoridae > Istiophorus > Istiophorus platypterus. Next base: position 2,629,233 of record CM029122.1, on the reverse strand, counting down.
CCTAAGCATCATGAAGTGAAACCTACAGGGATTGTCCCCAGTGTCGTCATCCTCCAGATGCTCCAGGGCTGTGACAAAGTCGTCCTCGATGGACGAGACCGACTGGTTGGTGTCGTCCTCCTCCGTCTGGCTGGGCTCAGCCGCGCCCCTCTGAAGGGCCTGCAGCTCCAGGGCATAGCGGACACCTGCCACGTAGCAGCCCAGCAGGCCCAGCAAAGATGCCACGCCGGCCTGAGGGCATGCGCCGGCGCCGGGATTATGCCTCAGCACACACAGGGCCTTCAACCAACACTGGAGCAGGAGAAAGACACAGCACCGTAAGGAGGAAAGAGGGAACGACAAAAGAAAGGAAGAGAGAGGGGAGGAAAGGAAAATACTGAAAGCCTGGGTGGCGGGTGATTTATTTGGCCAACTTAGAGAAAAATTACAGCATTTGCAAACAACAGGCAGACAAAGTCTATAAACTGTGTCCCACGATCGCTTGGAACAAGCCGATAATGTGAAAGATCTTGGCCCTTTCATATTCAACAGAATTTATACAGGAATCTTTTTTCACCCAACCTTTCAGGACTGGAGTGGGTTGAAAGGGCCAGAAGTGCGCCGTTATGTCTGTGCTCTGATTTGCGGGTTGATATGTTACATGTGCCGAATAGGAAAAAAAAAAAAGTCACGTAATGCGACTGCACGCTCTGATGCATGCAGAAAAGGTGGGAGGTCTAACGATCTGAGACGGACGACGAAACCACAGATGTGAGCCGCGGGGCCTGTGTGAACCCAAACACTGCGCACACAGGACCAGGAAGGACGAGGCTGCAACCGTGGGCTGAAAAAAGAATAAAAAATAAAACAACTTTTTTCTTTTCCCCACCCGTCCGTCCGTCCGTCCGTCTGTCCCACCTGCATTTCTTGAAAAGCGTGAGAAAGACTTGGTACATCTGTTTACACGCAGGGCCAGGGCAAGGCCGAGCGGTGGGAAAACTGATGAAAAACTGCAAGAATTGTGGGAGCAAAAAAAAGAAAAGAAAAAAAAGGGTCATTTAAATGTTATTTTGTTTTACTGATGAGTGTTTAAAACAGTATCACATCTGGCGTGTCTGTGCCTATTTCCTGTGTAAATAAACCTGTTTTTAGAGTCATCCTAGATTCAATAATATCTATTTTTTTTCCCAGGAAAGTCATTAAAATCTTCAGCCTCTCGTGTTTTTTTAAGGAAACAACTACTTGTTAGGCACAGAAAAACTTGAGCTCTGAACCACTGCACACTCTTACTTCCTCTCATTCTCCCTCCGACCCACTTTTCTCTACTCAGCACGCTGACTGAGGACATTCCTGGCACATGAGATGGTCCGTCGCCCTACCTGAGGCCCGGCGTCTTTGTGCTCGGTCAGCCTGCGCGAGTCCTTGAGCAGCAGCACCTCATCATTCTTGAGGCCGTGGATATGGAGCGACCTGAGGAGCTCGCAAAGCCCCCCTGGCAGAGATGTTAGGGCCTGGGAAAGGAGAGGACATTGGCTTGTTGGTCAAACTAACGGCAAGACCTATCGAGAATTCGATGGAAATTTGTTTTGTTACCACCTTTAACCTCAAAAATACACTGATGAGCTGAAACCTTATGACCACCCCTGTCTAATATGATCCTGTGCCACCCAAAACAGCTCCAACCCGACATGGACTCCATGAGACCGCTTGTAGACGTTTTACTGCCCGGTGGCGCCACACGAGCCTTGCCGCTTCCAAGATGCTTGGTCGTCAGGTCCACCCCTGCCCCTTTCTCCCGCATCAACCCTGTTGACTACGTCACCCTGACTGTTCCCTTGCCATGTGATTTACCCCAGACCTTGACGTCTGCCCTTGTTGTGCGATAATCAATGTTATTTGCTGCATCCGTGAGTGCTCATAATGTTCAGGATTAGATTTGACAAGTTAAAGTCTATAAGCAGGGCACTTTTTTCCTGATGTTTTATCATAATTTGCTTCCGTAGTTATGGAAACGTACCTGCTGGGTGACATCCTCCCCTTGGCACTGGCCGGGCAGACACACGAAATGGACCTGAAACGACATAGTTGCCGGTCGGTGTGAATGCGTCTTAAGGCCGAATACGGCCGAGCTCCGTGAACTGACGGCTGCATGTGACAAACCTCTGTCAGTCTTGTGGCGTCTCTGGCCGGCAGCTCCAGGCCAACACTGCACAGCTCCTTCCTATTCCTGAAGAGGCTCTTCACATACTGCGCCCCGCTGCTGTCACGTACAGTCTACAAAAGACACAAATGCACCAGTTTTTTTTTTGTTTGTTTTTTTAATATATGTGGTTACCCAGGAAACCCGATGATGAATCAGTTTGTTAGCACTTGTCAATCACTGTAGCATGCACGAAAAAGATGAAAGCAAAAAGAACAGCATTCTGCGTATCCTCTTTGCTTTCACACACATGACTTTAATATAGATCTAGGGTAATCAGATTATATTCACACTGGCATTCAGAAACAATTTTAATATCCTGTTGGCCTATCCATTTCTACTGAAAGAACATCTCACCACTGCAGTAAACATCTAGAAACTACAGACCACAGGAACAGTAAACAAACTGTGCTGTAATATCATACTTAATACAAACCATACAAACATGTAAGACAAGATCTTCTGCATTTTAACACAACAAAAGCATTGCAAGTGGAAGTAACGTGCAGCAAAGCTGAATACGATTTCGGTTCCTCCTGATGAAATTGTTCTTTCATCTCGGGTTTAAACGTTGGGCTAAAACTCCTGAGTCGGATCTTATCACTGGAGAATAGGGCTAGAAACACCCATTTAAAAGATACAGTGCACTGATTGTTGCCGGATAAAATGCAGCATCCCAGCAGACAGACCTCTTTCCGGATTGAGGCCCTGGACCTTATGGGGACTCCTCTAATACGGGCGCAGGCATCCATAGCACCAGAGAGCTGCACAGGTCTAGCTGACTGGCCCCTCACCTGTGAAAAAGAGACAGGATGGGGCAGAAAGAAAAAACAAAAAGTGAAAACGACAGGAGTGAGTGATATGGCGAGGAAGTATAGGAAGTTTGCTTTTCGGTCCCAGAGCTCAGCTTGTTTTCTGGGCAAAAAAAACAGGATTGTTCCACATGAGGTCTCCGCTGCTCTCGAGCTCCACTCGGCTATCTCACCCTCAACCACAAGAGCATCACATGACGGCATCAGTGCTATTAGTAAACACAGCGTCAGCACACCATGTCTGCATCCACTGCCGCACACCTCCATGCTAGAAAACAGGAAGCGTGACGCAGCGGTCGACGGTTCACATGCAACAAAGAGCTAAGTCACTGAATCTGTGACAGCCAGTCATTTGCTGCCGCCGGTGCTGGACTCAGGCCCGCAGAACAGATTCAAATAAAAATTTTCACCACGGGAGGCAAAAGAGTTAATGTTTTGGTTTGCACTCTGAATTTTTTTGCAGAGATTGTGCATCCAACCGAGTTTTCGTCAAACCCGGGTAAAAATAACATGAATCACAAGCCCTTAAAAGTACGGCCTAGACTTGTCCTGCTGGTGGGGATAAGCCAGAGTAGGCCACTTCTTCTTTGATATTCTCCGAAATGGGCAGGCCTGCATCAAAGATCAAACAGCCAGGCGAGAGAACAGGGGCGTGTGTGCTCGGAGCAGAGGGCAAACACACTCGGTAAGCAGCATGAGAGAGAGAGGGAGGGAGAGAGAGCGGGTGAAGGAGGCAAAATATTTACAGTGTACAAGAAGGAAAAGTTTCCCAAGAAATCCTAGCCTCTCCTTTGAGGTACAGTCCAAAGCGGCTAGCTGATTCCAGGCGCAGGCAGGTGGTCCTATTGATCGGCCCGTCCCGCATCCTGAGAGCCAGAGAAGCAGGGCGAATGCCACCGACTTCCCCCCAGGATGATCCAGGACCTCCTGGTTTCTCACGGGTGCATTGGCTGGCTGTACAAAAAAAGAAAAAAAAAAAAAACAACCCAACCCCACACAGCCGGCCACTGCTGCTCAACCTCAACCATGCAGTGCATCCAAATTCCCTCACAAGGGGAGGAAGGCACAATGGCGGCTATTATGGCTCTGACCATCTAAAAAACAGGTCAACAACACAGAGGAGTAGTTGGTAAACGTGCTTTCTTAGCCAGGATCGTCCCATCTTTTGTGTTCAGTGGTACAGTTTGTGAGAGGTGACAAAACAGGCCTAAATCATCATGTCTTATGTATTTAGTAGCAGTCATGACACAGAAAAACGGCAAATAAACAAATTCTCAAGGCCCAATCCGTGAAAGTTATCATCCCCGCATGTGCAAAAAAAACAAAAAACAACAACCTGTAATGGAGCTAAGCAGACCCGGCAGAAGGATTCCAGGGGGTGTTTGTGATCATCTTGGAAGGAAGACAGCAAAACAACCTGTCAAGGGCAGAAACTGTGTAGTCTGAGAATCCTGTTTGATTGGGAACCAATGTGGGCCAGATTCTGAGCCTGAGTGTGGGTGGTCGGAAGGGTAGGTAAACAAAAGGCTGCGATGGAGAAGCACGGCCTGGAGAGCGGGAGAAAAAAACCCTAGAACGTCGTGAGAACCAAACACCGGACTCTGATGAGGCACAGGTGTCTCTTGTGGTTGGTTTGGGATCAGCGCAGAAGACAAGTGAATACAATCGTAACTTGTTTTCTGTGATATCTGAACTAGTCTTTTGCTTTAGTTTACAGGAATCTTGAAAAAAGTCTTGGAGCTGGAAGTGCTTCATAGCGGAGTTTAGTTGATAGATTCGTCGGACAAATAAACAAAACCAACTATTTCAAGGATAACTGATATTTCACCCATAAATGCTTTGCATTCCCCAGTTCCAGCTTCTGATGATGCATCTTTCCCAGTAGACATCTTGACTTGTCATTGCAAGATAAATATGTGTTTCTAATAACATTCATACGTCCCAGGAAACCATGACAGTCTGACAGTGAGCCAATGAACAACACTGTTCCATGTCAGATTTCACTGGTTTTCTTTATCTTATGTGATAGGCCTCAGATATCTTTAGGTTTTTGACTATTGCTCAGACAATACAAGGGAATTGACAACATGAGCCTGCGCTGGAGCAAAAACAATAAAAGGCAGTTTTCGCTATATTTTATAAAGGAGCATAAATGATAATAAACTGCATTGAGAACGATAGAGAAACTGCTGAGAAACATATTGGATGCGTCTTTTCTAAACAAAGCCTTTGATGTATTAAATGTTCATCATCAATGGACACTAGAGAGTCAATTAAGCAATTAGCTGATGAACAGAAATATAATCATTTGAGAATATTTCATCCCAAGACAAAAAAAAAAAAACAAAAACAACAACCTGTAATGGAGCTAAGCAGACCCGGCAGAAGGATTCCAGGGGGTGTTTGTGATCATCTTGGAAGGAAGACAGCAAAACAACCTGTCAAGGGCAGAAACTGTGTAGTCTGAGAATCCTGTTTGATTGGGAACCAATGTGGGCCAGATTCTGAGCCTGAGTGTGGGTGGTCGGAAGGGTAGGTAAACAAAAGGCTGCGATGGAGAAGCACGGCCTGGAGAGCGGGAGAAAAAAACCCTAGAACGTCGTGAGAACCAAACACCGGACTCTGATGAGGCACAGGTGTCTCTTGTGGTTGGTTTGGGATCAGCGCAGAAGACAAGTGAATACAATCGTAACTTGTTTTCTGTGATATCTGAACTAGTCTTTTGCTTTAGTTTACAGGAATCTTGAAAAAAGTCTTGGAGCTGGAAGTGCTTCATAGCGGAGTTTAGTTGATAGATTCGTCGGACAAATAAACAAAACCAACTATTTCAAGGATAACTGATATTTCACCCATAAATGCTTTGCATTCCCCAGTTCCAGCTTCTGATGATGCATCTTTCCCAGTAGACATCTTGACTTGTCATTGCAAGATAAATATGTGTTTCTAATAACATTCATACGTCCCAGGAAACCATGACAGTCTGACAGTGAGCCAATGAACAACACTGTTCCATGTCAGATTTCACTGGTTTTCTTTATCTTATGTGATAGGCCTCAGATATCTTTAGGTTTTTGACTATTGCTCAGACAATACAAGGGAATTGACAACATGAGCCTGCGCTGGAGCAAAAACAATAAAAGGCAGTTTTCGCTATATTTTATAAAGGAGCATAAATGATAATAAACTGCATTGAGAACGATAGAGAAACTGCTGAGAAACATATTGGATGCGTCTTTTCTAAACAAAGCCTTTGATGTATTAAATGTTCATCATCAATGGACACTAGAGAGTCAATTAAGCAATTAGCTGATGAACAGAAATATAATCATTTGAGAATATTTCATCCAAAAAAAAAAAAAAAATCACTCTTAAAAAATCTTGTAGTTTCACCTCCTCAGTTTTGTTGATTTCCTGATTTTCTTTGTTATTTCAAAGCAAACTGAATAATTCTGGGCCCTGGACTGTTGGTCGGACACAACAAGACACGTGAAGATGTCACCTTTGACTCTTAGGAACAGGTGACGGCGTTTTCTGACATTTTAAATGATAAAGGACAAATTTACTGGGGGGGGGGCACAGCTCAGATACTGGCTGGGGAACCTTTGTTTCCTTTCTTTCTCTCTCTCTCTCTCTCTCTCTCTCTCTCTAGATAATGAACTAGATCCAGACTCGATGAAACCACTTAAAACTTAATCCCCAAAGTATCAATACCGCGACAGGAAGTCTTGTTTTGAGCATGGATGCTAGCATCAAGAAGGAATGATTCAAAAACTAAAAACGGATCCATCATACGCTAGATCACCTGAAAACACTCCTTATGTCTCTGCTGCTGTTGTGAGCTGTGACATTTATTACAACCGTTATAAAGCCTGTCATGTGTTTAAGCATGTGATTAAGTCAATAACAGAGAAGAGTGAGAAGAAATGCCTCATGTTTGGCAAATTATTGTGTCCTAATTAAAATACATTCAGAAAAAAAAGCCTGTCAGGAATGTTACTGAATGCATCCACCTAATAAACCAGGACATTCACATGAGTTAAAGAGTGGACACCAGTGCGGACACTGATAATCCTGGGCCTGGTTTTACTTGGTATCGGATCAAAACCAGACCAGGCGGTGTCACTCAGCCCTTTGCTAAAAAAACGACCCAGTGCAACGTCTCGTTTAGGGTGGGCTCTCTCTCTCTCTCTCTCTCTCTCTGCTGGTCTGAAAACATCCTCCCTTCAGAGACAGAGATCTGAACAATACACAGTTTATATGCACGAAACTATGTGTCCAGTAAACACTGTGGCCAACAAATGATCCTGTTATATTGTCAGCTGCATCATCATCATCATCATCATCATCATCATCATCATCATCATCATCGCTACTTGGATCAGGAGCCTCACTCGTTGTTGACAACCCTTAACTGTTACATCCTCCACCTCTGTAGCTGTAGCTTAACATGTACACAGCCTGTCAACGCTGCCGAAGGTGTAATTACAGGTAACTCAGCCGGACACCGAGTGTGTGATCCCGGGGCTGGTACCCGCCGCAGCAGGCCACGCAGCCGCCGCACGCACACGCACGCGCACGCGCACACACACGCACTCACATGCACACGCACTCACACTCACACTCACACGCACACGCACACGCACGCTGAGGATGCCGATGTCGATCCACGGCTACTCGGGCTCGATGCGGTCGGACCCGGCGCAGACGAACGGCCGGACGGAGCCGGCTACCCCGCGGAATATCACACGAAAGCGGCCCCGCTCATAAGGGTCTTCGGGTGCGGGGGCGGGGGGGTTCGGGCGGGGCTGGGGGCTGGGGGGGGGCACGGAAGACGACAGTCGCCCACCTAGCTAGTCGACGGGCCGTCAATCACCGGGCTAACGGCGGAACCAGGCCGCGGTCGGGCTCCGTCTGCGGTGTCACCTCAGCGTCGTTAGCTAGCGCCTAGCCGCCGCGCTAAGGCCGGCGCCGGCGCCGGGGTGCAGTCGGGAGCCGGACCGACGACAGCGTGTGGTCCCTCGCCTCATTCGCGACGCGGATATCGGCGTGAAACCGGGACGTTTCCTCGCTCGGCGCTCGGCGTCCGACTCCGGCGGCGCTGACGGTGGCCGCTGCTTTAATGCGCGACCCTTAACGATTCGTCCGTTCGAGCTCCTCTTCGACACGCAGCGCCGGGACAAACCGAGCCCTAAGAAACGTCCGCTTTAAAAGCCACAGTAGGAGCGAGCGACGATGTGGGCCCGACGGACGCCGCGTTGGACTTTTCATCAGAAAACAGCAGCAGTAACAGTGTGTGCGCTTTACCCTACCCGGTTCGGTTTCACCGGTTCCCGAAAACGAACCGAGCCGTCCGGTTCCTGCCCGGTGCCGTTCTGCCCATGATAAACAACAGCGTTCGAGGCATCGCCAATCGCGCGTCGAGGAAACGATACGTGTCGCAATCGCACTGTCGAACGCGGAAAAGTCGAACCGAGGGAACGTTAATAGACGTGTTGTATTAACAGCGGTGACATTCACTAACTACGGTTTCTCATTTACTGCGCTTCAACAGCCTGAAATTTTGATGTTCCTGTACTTTGATATTTCAATCCTAGGATGTTTAAGATTCCAGTTCTGCTACATTTCAGAGGAAAATATTGTCCCTTCAACTCCACTAGGCCTACATTTACTTCACAGCTGTAGTTACATTTCAGATTAAGATTTCACATTAAAAAGAAAACCTCAGTTTATCAAATACAGGACACAGTTTAAGAATAAAAAAGTTGTTTCTCTTTTTTGTTCATGAACCCTGGCACGCAGCAGCGTCTGTTCAGGGCCCCTTGTTTCATTTAAATAACTGTGTCGGGCCTAAAGAGTCAAACCTCTTTTCTATAGTTCACTAAAAAGCTAAGATTAACAAAAGACTGAAGAAACTTAATACAGATTTTTGTTGCTGAACCTTATTTTTTCTTTTTTTCCTCTCCCATTAATCATTGCACGATCCTTCAGATAAACTTGTGACTCTTTGGAGGGGCCACGACCCCTAGGTTGGGAATCACTGGACCAAACATCCTGATTATATATCGTTCGAACCAGCTCCACCTGGAGCAGCTACGGCAATAAAATGCTGCTGAAGAATTGATGCATCATTATATTTGTGCTATTTATTATAAGTCACAAGAGCCAGATTTCTGCAAAACAAGTACTTTTACTTTTAATACCTCAAATAAACTTATCTTATAGAACTTGTGTTTTTTTCCTTAAGTAGGAATTAAATACAGAACTTTTAATTCAGTTCAATTCAATTTTATTTATATAGCAACATATAGAGACGAGAGATGAGGAAGAAAAAACTATGGGAGAGATGACAGTTACTAATGAACATTTTTAAGATGTTAATGCGCAAAGGAAGAGAGGAGGAGACAGAGGAGAGGGGAGCCTGGTGCATCATGGGAAGTCCCCCGGCAGTCTAGGCCTATAGCTGCATAACTAGGTTCAAGCTGAGTCTGAGCCAGTTCTAACTATGAGCTATGAACGAAGGATTTAAACCTCTTCTTAAATGTTGAGAGGGCGTCTGCCTCCTGGACCCAAACTGGAAGATGGTTCCGCAGCAGAGGAGCCTGAGAACTGAAGCTCTGCCCCCCCCCCCCCCCCCATTCTGAGTCGCAGTAATCAAGCCTAGAAGTAACGAGGGCATGTACTAGTTTTTCTGTGTCATTTTGAGAAAGGATGTGCCTCATTTTTGTGATATTACGTAGATGAAAAAAGTCAGTCCTTGAAGTTTGTTTTATGTGGGATTAAAGGACATGTCCTGATCTAAGACGACTCCAAGGTTCCTCGCAGTGGTGCCAGAGGCCAGAATGTTGCCATCTAGAGTAGGTAGATCATAAGATAATGCATTTCTGAGGTGTTGAAGGTCTCGTACAATATCTTCAGTTTTATCAGAGTTCATTAGTAGGAAGTTGCTGGTCGTTCAGATCTTTATATCCCTAAGACTTCCTTGAAGTTCAGCTAACTGACTGGTTTCGTCGGGCTTCATTGACATGTACAGTTAGGTATCATCTGCATAACTATGGAAGTTTATGGAATGTTTCCTGATAATATTGCGTAAGGGAAGCATATATATAGTGAATAGAACTGGTCAATGCACAGAACCTTGTGGAGCTGCTTGTAATGGAGTATTTTTAATGCTGTGGCATTGGGACTTTTAAATAAGTAAAGGATCCGAGTTATTTACCCCCCAAAAAATATAGGAGCAAACAAACCAGAACAATGAAAATGCTGAATGCAAAGACATATGTCAGTAAATTTATTCAAATCTTGCACTTGGCAAGCAATTAAATGCAGCACCTGGGTTTCAAACATTAACCAAGTCTTAGTTTGGTGATAGATTATATTAACTAAAGCCATAGCAGCCTTTGTGTTGCTTCATCACTGAATATACTGATGGTAGGCTCTCGTGATATTTATTAATGTTTGGTCAATGCTGGGTTATCAACTTGGCATAGCAGGCAACCACCCAGGGGGGCCAGAACCCCAGGGGCCCCCAAAATGCTCATTCTCACTCTGAATCTGATTAATCTCAAGTTTGTAAGAAATTTGCACCACTGAGGTAAAATTGCCACTATGACGGGCCTGTGGTCATGGTTGTGTAAAAACCAGTTTTCAGACCTGAACCGCTTGGGTTTATACTGGGTTTATTTGTTTTATAGTCTGTCCCGGTAAATTCCTTTAATATTTTTTGACTGTCGAGTAAAAACCTTCACAGAAAACCTCAGACAATGTAACATTATTCCATCGTAGAAGTACTGCGAGGCTTCATCCAACAACCATTTTCATTATCAACACATCTGCAAGGTTTTTTGTCTTTAATAATCGATTCATTGTTCAGTGGATAAAATGTCAAAAAATAATGAAAGGGGCCCCATCATTATCCCTTGAGCCCAAAATCTGAAGCACTGGTTGGTTCCTGGGGAAATAATGAGACTACCATGTGAACTGCGAGTCAATTGGGGCCCAAGGTCAAATTTTTGCCCCCCCGGCCTCATTAGAGGTTGATCCAGCCATGTGTTGGGTCATTTGCATTCTTCCCATGTCACTGGTACCTTCATGTGAATCAGCGACACAGTCTGCAGTTCAGTCCTTAGCATGAACTATTTAAATAAGAAATAATTTAAATAAGAAAATGAGCCGAGAGCTGAAATGTGCACAAGGCGAATAAAGGAGGTCTTTTTTTTTAAAAAAGAAACCGTGAGTTTCTAAAAAAAAGGACTTTAAGCGGTTGTTTAACCATTCGAAGCATTTAAATTTGAGAAAAACTTGGGAAATACCCAATCAAAAATTCTAAGAACCAAAGTGACACCTTCAAATGACTTGTTTTGTCTCAACTACAGTCAAAACTCTGAATTACTCCGCTTACTATTATTTAAGTCAAGGAGAAGCAGCAATTCCTCACTTCTGAGAAGCTGGAACCAGGAAATGTTTGGCATTTTTGCATGAAAGATGTAATTTTCTGTTTAATCTATTACAGTGTAAACACGTTGTGTGTTTTATACATGAAATCCTCATGGGTAAAGTAACTTGTCACTGTAGCTGTCAAGTAAAGATAGTGTAGTAAAAAAAGTACAATATTTCTCATTGAATTGTAATGGAAGAGAAGTAAAAAGGAGGTTGGAATGAAAGTACGTCCAATGTGTAAAAGTAATTCTTATTACATTCCACCACTCGAGATAAAATGAAAAAATAAAAGAGCCATTGACTAAAAGTAGAGGGAGCTAGAATGAGGGAAGATGAGCGTGAAAGGAAAGTTTCATCCGAGGGGGATGTGGAGAGAAACGCTCTGGGTTGTGGATGTTCTGGGAGAAAAGTCACAGATGGCCCAGAGTCTCGAGTCACAATGCGGCCATTCAACTCTGAAATGCCACATGTAATGGTTTTGGGTTTTTTTTGGCCCCGACTGATTTATCTTATGGCACAAAAGAGAAACTTTTTTTGATTTATTTTTTAATTTGAGAAGGGACGAGCTGGTTGTATCCGTGTTTACCGGAGCAAGGACGTTACAGCGCTCTGGACGCTCTTCCTGGCAGTTAGGTCGGAAAAGAACGAGGCCGAGACGCGTCGCGTATGCATCTGGTTTTATTGAAGAAGAGAGATATGAACAGGTGGCCTGTTTTAAGGCACCTTAAAAATGTACAACAAAAGCTGAACCATTTATTTATTCAGAATACAAAAATACACATCTCGGTGACTCCAAATCGTAATAAATAGTTAACCATGCATTCTAACCATAAAAAGGCACAGAAAACAGTCACTTAGTAGTCATAAAAATTATCAACTACTTTACCAAAAATCATCCAGATAGTAATACAGGTGACAACTGTAACATTATATTCCAAATGTGAAAACACAATACACATCATATCATTTAACCTTAGGCAATAAATATGCAAATATTGTCTTATACCTACATATATATTCTTAAAAATTAAAACTGTGCCATTGTAAACATAATGTAAACAAATGAAATTCACTTTTCTCCCATCGGTTTTAGGAACCACGTCAGTGGCCACGTGTTAACCTGTCTTTCAGAGATCCTTGCATGGGTTTTTGTTGTTTTGTGGGTTTTTTTGGGGAAAAAAACCCAACAACAAACAAACAGGCAGTTTGCAGCATTATTTACAGACAAGTGGAAAACACAGCAAGGGGAGAAAGGCGGCGACTTCCACTTTCTCTATGGTTAAAAAAAAAAAAAGGAAGGGGGTTGAGCATCGTGTGGCCCCCGGGCCCGGGGCCAGAACGCCCCCGGCAGATGCGCGGGGGCCATCAGCACAGGCCGCCACCGCTCGGTAACCGCAGCGGTACCGGTGACTCGGGTCCGGAGGGCTGGTAAAGACGGAGGCTAAAAATGGATGGAAAGGCTCAGGTAACAACCTGTATCCAGAGTGGCATCATCAGATAGTTGACAATGAATCTGGATCTGCTAAATATATTAAAGGCATAGTTCTGTCTGGGAAAATGAGAAAATCTCTCACGTTTATAAAGTAGTGGTTTATCACTACTAACCAATCTTTGGCCATGAGCTGTGGGATGAATAATAGTGTGCACATAAAACACAACTGTCTTGGGATTGGAATCAGATTTATCAGGCTTAATAATTTCTGTGTGTCAATGTGCAGGAATACACTGAATGTAGTGGTACTAACCCAAGTGATTGTCGGCCGTGAAATCGAGCCTTTTGACCCAGGGACCGTGGAGACGTGAGATATGACAGATCTGGTGCCATCTGCTGGGGGACCAGGGACGATACATGACTAGTGTACAACACAGCCTCTGGTTCCCTCACGTTCTGCCGTTATGTTGGATACTCTGATGGAGGGCGAGGGGTGAAAACTTGTGTGTAGCACTAAGACAAAAAAATCTTTTAAACTACGCAACGTGAGGGAAAAGGCCGATTTAAAAAGCGACACGGTGGGAGTGGGAATTACACGATAAAATTAGTTGGCAATGGTGATTATACAATTGCTTTGATAAGGTAAAAGATGCCACCGTTGTGGAACACGCAGCCCAAACGCGGCACGTACGTACGCAACGGTCGCGTCCGCCCGTCCTGCTCGTTCAACTGACAACAGTTCGACTTCAGTTCCTCATCCTGGAAGCACAGAGGAGCAAAACTGCGAACGAGCGAAAATCCCGCTGGAAGAAATCTGGAGTCCGTAAGAAGAGAAAAATAAATAAAACAATAAAAGCAGTCTGTGCTTACGCATCTAACCTTTGAAAATCTAAACCCTCAAACCTCGAGGAGGAAGAGGAAGAGGAGGAGGAGGAGAACATGTAGGAAAAAAAAAAACTCGTTCAAGGTTTTTTTCTCCCACCCCCCCCCCCACACCTGCTGAGAAAAGCACGTCAGAAAGCTCCAGAGACAGTATCAAAACGAGAGATAAAATATTGCACCATCATTAGAATACAACAGCATTGTCATGTCAAAGAGTTTAGAGCAAAAAATAATCAACTATACACAATTGTTAGGGTGTAATATACACAGCCAAATGTGTAAGCTGTTGACAATGCATGCCATTTCAGCAAGCTACAAAATGCATTAGACTACAACACTTACAAACATTGTTTGCATACACTGGTATACTGTATATACAGTGCATATATATATATATATATATATATATATATATATATATATATATATATATATATATATATATATATATATATATATATATATATATATATATATATATATATATGTACGAACTTAGCATCACATATAGAAATATACCCTGTAATGCCACCAGTCTTAGAAGAAACTAACAAGTAAAAGAAGTGTTCTGTCCGTCAACATCTCACTCGTGATTTAAAGAAAAGAGCGGAAAGCAAAAGAAAAAAAAAAGCAGCACTTGCGCAAAGCAGTGCTGGCTGCAGATCAGCGTCTCTATCGTTATCTATTCAAAGTCCCATGTCTAACTATCCTCGTTGGCGTTAAATAGCGCGTCAAGTCACCAGAAAAAGGGAGGAGAAAAAAAGCTGAGGTGAACCTCTAATTCTAAGTAACGATATGAGGAGTCGCACTTGTGCGGAGCAAAAAGTAAAAGTGCCTTCTAAGTATTCCTTAAAAAAAAAGAAAAAACAAAGGAAACTCAACAACTGTGGTCAGCCTCAGACCAGCCTCGCTTTCCTTCCTGGCTGGTACGAGGCTGTTTCCCACCTAAAAGGGAATTAAGACCTAAGACCTACTGGCCCTATTAAATAACGTCATCAGATGATCATGGGTTTTTTTTCTCTTTAAACATTCACTTTGGTGCTGATCTTCACATCCAAAAAGAGGACGTGTCAATTTATGGATATTAATTCCATATATATTTATATATATATTCATACCTCATCGACAGCTTTTTTCCTTTTTTTTTTAGCAAAAAAACCTTATCATATCTACCAATAAAGCACGTTTTTCCACTAAATGATCGAAAAATATGGCACTTGACACAAATCATTGACACGTCATTGTCATGCAGACAAAATAAATTAAAACTAGAAAGAAAGGTTTGGATTTTAGACCAAAAAGAAGATACTTTCAGTAGTAACAAATGGTATTATAATACTTAAGTCATGTAAAACTTGTTCAAGTGTTATTTTGCGCACACACACACACGAAGAAAAAAAATCAAGGTACTAAATCATGCAATTAAACATATCTAAAGTCAGAGCAAAGCAGAGCATGCGGCAGTATCCCACTGATTTCAGAAAACCCCAACAACTTCCAGACTCCCACCTAAGCCGTGACGTTAGTAAGTTTCTCTTCCTCCGTCTCGACCGTAAACCTGGAGGCGGCATCAACAGCACACACACACACACACACACACACACACACACACACACACACACACACACACACACACAATCTACTCAAACAGATCTAAATCCAATGCTCATGGAAGTCCTGGTTTGCTACGAGTTCGTCATCACAACGAGTTAACTGTCGACCGTGTGGTTAGTTGCATACCTGGATTGTGTGCTAGGAATGGTTATCAACTTAAAAATGGCTTTTCTTTTCTTCTCTTCTCTTTTCTTGTGTTTTGTGTGAAGATTCCACGACTTCCTTTCGCACTTCCTTCGACTTTCTCCACTGTCATTTTTGGCACCAGAGCACAAAAAAAACAAAACAAAACGTTCCGAGCCTACACCTTCCCTCCTTCTTCTCCCCCACCTGCCTGTGGTGCTCCCAAACTCCCAGAGGAATAAGTGCCCCCCCCCGCTCCGGCAGCACGTGCTCCTGGTTTAGAGGTCAACCATGGAGGCCTTGGCCAGGTCCTTAGTTCCCTGGAGAATTCTCTTCATATGACCCACTTTCGATATCCCCAGATCCTGGGGAGGAAACGAGAGGATCAGCTCATTAAAAAGCACAGAGGAGGGTCTGTAGCAAGGCCAGAGTTAAACAGACAGTGGCCTTTAGAGTGATGCACAAAATAAGTAATGGGATTTAAGGCGGAAACAACCACACCTCATAAGCGTACGTTATGTTTTGAAAATGCACCAACTTGGGCTTTTATATAACATCAAATGTGGGGGAATCAGTGTTTTCTTCAATCAGTGTCAGTGCAGCTAACTTGATGGTAAATCAGGAATAAAATGGAGGAATTAAAAAAAAAAGAGAGTCTATATCATAAAGTCATTTTAAGGACATGCTGGTGGATTTAAACTTCAGATTTTGGTTCATCAAAATTATGTAATTCCTGTCAGCTAATTTTGCTAACATGCAAAAACCCAAATGCTTAAAATTGGTAAAAGTGCCTGACATCAGCACGTTAGCGCGCTGATGTTAGCAGTTAGCTTAAACGCAGCCTCACAGAGCTGCTAGCATGGCTGCAGACTCCTCGCCCTCTGGATTTCTTTCTGCTGTTGCTGCTAGGACTCGTAACGACGGTATTCAGCTTCGTGCCATGGATGAACAACAACCATCTTTCTGGTGTGTAAACATGTTTTTGCATTAGTCAATGAGACCGGAGTAAACCCATGGGGCTCTATTTTCACGAACCAAGGAGTATTGAGCCATTGCTGTAGCCATTGCTGGATTTTTTTTTTTTTTTGCTTTCAATAAATTAATCCTCAAGAGCAACTTCATGGCAGCTACGAAGCTTGTTTTGGTGGTTTGACCTCTCACCCAGCTGCAGGGATGCGAGGGCGTCTTCCTGGGTATGTGAGCGCAACGTGACATCACCGGTGGGTCTGGTCACGGTTGCGACACCTCCGACCGTACCCGCCAGTGATGCTATGCTGTGGTCAGAGGTGGAACAGATATGACATCTCCGGCCGGGAAAACGACACTGACTGCTAACGGAGCAAGTCCAGACCTCCCGATGATTCGGTTTCTGTCTTTTTTTTTCCCTTTTTCCTTTCGAGGGGAATGTTTTCGTCCCCGCCACAAGAAATTGTGTAAAAACAATGAATCACAACGTGAGTCATGAGATGTTTACAAGAACACAGATGTTTTACTGGTTATTTTGTAAGTGGTTGCTTAACATTTGATCAATGTTAACAAGGAACCTGTGTGTAACCAATCCTTGGCAATGATTTTAACTACAATTAGGAGGAAAGATAGGGAACAGATAAATACCGACTTTAAATTACTTTAAAGGGACATAATCGGCCTTTGCATCGAAGACACTTTGACGTGTCACAGCAGGCGAAATGGTGAATTCCATTTAATGACTTCATTAAAAGTTAACAAATCATTTACTGATGCTTTATAGATCAGTTATTAGCCATTAATAGACAGGGATGCCAGGTTGGTGATAACTCTCCTCCAGCACAACAACTTTGTCTTTTATTCATCAGCGTGACGTCTCCTGAGGACCGTTTGGGATTCCCTGGGAAACAGCTGCAGATCATCTGGACCCAAATCCACATATAATCTGATTAGTAGCATTAACAGCTGCAGATTTATGAAACCATTTGAGCAGCAGACTAAACCTGATGTTATAAATCTAATTACCAAAACCATCCTTCTTGCTATATTTAGTCAGAAAATCTCTGACAGTCCGGCACTCCAGAGGGTTCAGTTTCCACTTTGCTTTGCTTTATCATTTACCCAAACCTGCAACTTGTTTTTATCATTTCTCTAATCTATTATTTTCTTTACTAATCGATTAATCGTTTACCTTATGTCATAATTTCCCCGTTCCCAAGTTGATATATTCCTTTTATTTATATCAACAGTACAAATATAATCAATTAGGAGTCAGAGAAGAAAACCGGTAAATATTCATATTTGAGAAGCTGGAACCAGGGGCTTTTTTGCTTTGAATAAAGACATTCAAAATTAATCAGTCATCAAAAAATGATCTGATTTTGGATTCACTGAATCAAAATCGATTTACCTGAACTTTTATCCACTGTAATTCGACAGGAATTCAACACAGCAGTGACTGATTAACTGTAAAATGACGGAACGGACAGGGGTGATAGTGTAACTGCGTGTGTTCCAGTGTGTTACTCTATGTGGTAAAAACCTCTCCAAACAGCTGCGGACTGACTGAGGGCTAAAGTTGTCATTACTCACTGAGGTTTGCAAGGAAACTTTTGAACCAACCAAACCCACGTGGGCCAGTGTCATCAGCCATTTTGACCTACAAAGCCAAAACACACTAACTACAAATCTAGTCGACAATTAGCTAAGATCAAAATCTGACATGTTGACATTTATTTTGCCATGTAACATCTTTTTATGTTTAATTAAATGTGCGGTTTCAACAAATCAAACCAGACATTTAAACCAAGAGAGCCGGATCCCTAAAGGTAGCCGGAGTTAGCCACCGCTAGCTTTAACTGTTATACGTATATGAATCCAGATTTTACCAAAACTGAAATTTTGGTAATTTAGGTTTTGTTATCTCACATGAATAAGGCAGATACTAAATACAGTCCTGGTAGATAAAAAGCTAAGCTAGGTGTGCTAAAAGCTAAATAGCCTAAAGTTAGCTTGGCAGAGTGGCAGTAACAAGCATCTCAGTGTTTGTTCCTGGTAAAAATCATAATTTGGTGCAGTTAAGCTACTTTTATTTAGCTCTTATTTAAATATATTAGATTCATTTCAATTAATTATATTCAATTAAGGTTATAGTTACTAAAAAAAAAAACAAGATCAAAAGCTGAAGAAACAAATTTTGTTTGTTGACAACAAATTTTGTTTGTTCCCCTTATGTTCCCTGAAGTTTTCTATAGGTTAACATAAATTCTATTTTTGTCATAAATTAATCGAAAGGAAATAAAATAAAGGAACTACACCCTGTCCTTCTGTTACAGTTCACCCAGTCAGCTTGGAAACTTTAAACCGCCGATTTCTCCAGCTTCATTTGTGAGGCTATATTCGCTTATCACAGATAAAGTACATCAGTATCTGCTTGTATGTCGGCAGGTCACCAGAAAGCGTAATAAGGGAAATCAAAATATATTCCAGAATCCAGAAATGATGACTGTTTCACAGACTGGAGATCGGAGAGCAAGGACAAGTGCAAAATGCTGAGGTTGAACATAGCATTCAAATTTAAGCTAGTTGTCAACAACATTGTGTTTTTAATCACCCATTTTTGGTACAAAATGTTTTTGTTACAATAGTATTAAATTCCCATATATTCATAATGGTAAAAGCATCAAAAAATCAATTTCTCTTAATTTCATAGTGAAGCTGCTTTTTCATTGACTGTTTTTTTTCTTTTAGGGCGAGAATATTTTACTCAGACACAACTAAAATTTATTGATTTGTAATTAATAATTTTCATGTTTTGGTACTTTCAATTCGGCCCCAATCGGGGGGGGGGCTTTTAACCAGGGATGGAATAAACACCATACACCTCCTCAAAGATATATAAAGAGAGAACGTCCCACATGACACCACATCATCTAATTTCTTTTGTTTTTATGAGGGGAGCTCGTTTTCTCGTGTCTTCGCTGCCCATACAGGTGTATGTGTCCGATGTTGGTACACACCTACGCTTTTTTTGGGGGGGGGGGGTGTCACTAGAACGTCACGCAAATCAGAACTAATTCAAGTCAGCATGTTTGAAAGCATAATCCGTGTAAAGACACATGACACAGGCTAATATCTGACTCCTGTAAACTCCTGTCAAACCGTCTGGATTCACGCAGTCTGGCTCCGCCTCCTAACCTTGGCCCTCTACAACCAGGCCCAGCATCAACCCCCCGGAGCCCGTCCCCCGTCCCCCGTCCCCTCCCTCCCCCTCTAAGGCTTCCCCTCTCGGCGGACACACAAGTGTTAGTGGGTTACGGCGAGTCTCTCTTCACCAAGCGACGGTTGAACAGAGGAAGCAAAGCAGAGCGATGCAGCGCGAGAGGAGGCAGAGACAGGGAGACATCCACCGGGTTAGAGAGAGCAAGAAGTCGTAGAACGAGAGGGAACAGAGAGAGAGAGAGTTGATCGGGGGTCGGAGGGGAGGGGTCACACAGATTCACCGAGGGGCTCAGGTGTGTTGGACAAGGTGTGTGCGCGTGTACCTTCAGGTCCCTCCTCTCCAGGTGCAGCAGCTCCGAGCCCCGGATGTCGTGTCGGATGAAGGTGTCTCTGTACTCCCCCAGGCTCAGCTGTTCCAGCCAGATGCCAACCTCCTCTGTGCCCCACCTCTCCACTGCACGCGCATGTATGCACGCACACACGCACACACGCACACACACACACACACACACAAACACACACACACACACAAACACACACACACACACAAACACACCCACACGGGGCAGAGCAGAGACAGGCTCAGAGCACCTCACAGGTGTACGCTCACCTGCTTGTCCCATTCACGTACCCCCTCACACACGGCGCCCAGATGTGAAACATGGCATCTCACACACACACACACGCATCCTCACAAGTGTTCACAAACTGTGGTAAATCAACTGAAGGGAAAGATGGAGAAGAGGGAAAAAAAAGAGGAAGAGAAGAGGGAGAGCAGTGGCGGCAGCTGACGGACGAGGGAGGAGTATGACAGAGGCCAAAGGTCGGTCAGAACAAGGCCAGTGGCGTTCCGGGAGAGGGCCACGGGGGGGGGGGGGGCATGCACACTGTACGGCAGGCCAGATGTGAACACACAGAAATAGTAGGAGGTGGAGGGGAGGGGAAGCCCGTGCGGTTCTGCAGGAATCACAGCCCAACGAGTCGGGAACCACCCGTGGCAAGAGGACGAAGGGCCGACACTTTCACGCCCCCATCTGACGGTCGGACACGTATTATGTATTAAAATCTATACCCACTCCATCACGTCACATTAGAGGGCGCTGTCTCAAATCTGATGCCTTTTAATGATAAATACGCATCGAAAATTTGTGTTCAGATGAAGTATTCTGTCCGTGATGCCTTGTTCTTCTCCTTGACTTTGAGCCGTCTGAAGCCACGTTGACAGCTGGATGAGATGGATGAATGGAGTGGGGTGGGGTGTTGGGGATGGGGGGGCGAGCTGATGGTAAGGGTCAGATCATGGGATAAAAACACCTCAAACACACACCCACTCTCTGTGCCTCTGCAGCACAGTGATGCAGCAGGGGACACGGTGAGAAGAAACCGTGACGATTGGGCGGCAGAACCAGGAATGATTATTTTGAGTGTGTGTGTGTGTGAGTGTGTGTGTGTAAATGCACACCCTCATCATTGAGAGTGTTAAGTTTGTCAATCATCCTGGTCACCACTAGTGCAAATACTCAATGATCTGAGCATATGCTGGTGACTTTTGACCACAAGACATGAAACAAAACGACATCCACACTGTTCGGACTTAGGCTTCACGCTGCCATGGACAAATCAAATCTTTTTAAAAAAAATTTAATTCTGTCATCTTCCCAAATCAAAGGCAGCAGTAGTGATGTAATGTACCTCCCCTCCCACACCCCCCACCCCACCCTGCTGCAGATGGGGCGGACCTAGCCCCACCTGCCCCACCCGCCCCACACCCCCCCAGCAGCCTGACGGAAGCACCAGTGCAGCCCCTACCTGACTGGGGGCTCGTCTTCTTGGCCGCCTTCTCCTTCTTGAACTTGGGGACTATGCGGAACATGCTGCTGCGGCTGTTCCTCTTGCCGTAGCCCAGAGAGTGATCCTGGTACATAAGCACAGTCAACCTATAGCCTTTCATTAAGCTACCCAGCTCTCCCGCTACCTGGAGCCATGTTACACCAAAGACAAACACTACTTACTCACTCTCTCTCTCTCTCTCTCTCTCTCTCTATATATATATATATATATATATATATATACACACACACTAGTGTTCAAAATAATAGCAGTCCAATGTGACTAACCAGATTAATCACTGTTATTAGTATATTTTTTATTGCTATTGCTTTTATTGCTTTTATTACATGGCAAACGAGTCACCAGTAGGTGCAGCAGATTCTCAGAAAACCAACAAGACCCAGCATTCATGATATGCACGCTCTTAAGGCTGGGCAATTGGGCAATTAGTTGAAAGGGGTGTGTTCAAAAAAATAGCAGTGTCTGCTGTTAACTTTACAAACTCAAAACAATTTTGTACAAACTTCTTTGTTTCCAGGATTTAGCAATCCTGTGAATCACTAAACTAATATTTAGTTGTATGACCACAGTTTTTTATAACTGCTTCACCTCTGTGTGGCATGGACCAACCAACTTGTGGCACGTTTCAGCTGTTATTCCACTCCAAGATTCTTTAACAACATTCCACAATTCATTTACATTTCTTGGTTTTGCTTCAGAAACAGCATTTTTGATGTCACCCCACAAGTTCTCGATTGGATTAAGGTCCGGGGATTGGGCAGGCCACTCCATAACATTCATTTTGTTGGTGTGGAACCAAAATTTTGCTCGTTTACTAGTGTGTTTGGGGTCATTGTCTTGTTGAAACACCCATTTCAAGGGCAACATGACCTCTTCAAGTATTTTGACATATGCAAACTGATCCATGATCCCTGGTATGCGATAAATAGGCCCAACACCATAGTAGGAGAAACATGCCCATATCATGATGCTTGCACCACCATGCTTCACTGTCTTCACTGTGTACTGTGGCCTGAATTCAGAGTTTGGGGGTCGTCCCACAAACTGTCTGCGGCCCTTGGACCAAAAAAGAACAATTTTACTCTCATCAGTCCACAAAATGTTCCTCCATTTCTCTTTAGGCCAGTTGATGTGTTCTTTGGCAAATTGTAACCTCTTCTACACATGCCTTTTTTTTAACAGAGGGACTTTGCGGGGGATTCTTGTAAATAGATTAGCTTCACACAGACGTCTTCTAACTGTCACAGTACTTAAAGGTAACTCCAGACTGTCTTTGATCATCCTGGAGCTGATCATTGGCTGAGCCTTTGCCATTCTGGTTATTCCTCGATCCATTTTGATGGTTGTCCTCTGTTTTCTGCCACGTGTCTCTGGTTTTGCTCTCCATTTTAAGGCATTGGAGATCATTTTAGCTGAACAGCCTGTAATTTTTTGCATCTCTTTATAAGTTTTCCCCTCTCCAATCAACATTTTAATCAAAGTGCGCTGTTCTTCTGAACAATGTCTTGAACGACTCATTTTCCTCAGGCTTTCAAAGAGAAATGCATGTTCAACAAGTGCTGGCTTCATCCTTAAATAGGGGCCACCTGATTCACACCTGTTTTTCACAAAATTGATGACCTCACTGATTAAATGCCACACTGCTATTCTTTTGAACACACCCCTTTCAACTAATTGCCCAATTGCCCAGCCTTAAGAGCGTGCATATCATGAATGCTGGGTCTTGTTGGTTTTCTGAGAATCTGCTGCACCTACTGGTAACTCGTTTGCCATGTAGCAATAAAAAATATACTAATAACAGTGACTAATCTGGTTAGTAACATTGGACTGCTATTATTTTGAACACTACTGAATATATGTTTATTTTTTGTATAGAAACAGTTCACAGTGTGTGTGTGGTGTGTGTTTACTGCCCTACAAAGGCAAAACGAGATAACTATTGCTCGTCTTGTTCAAGATTTAATTTTTTTTTTTTTAATCTGCTTGATATATATATATATATATATATATATATATATATATATATATATATATATATATATATATATATATATATAGTTTTTCAATATAAATACTGATAGTGCTGCGACAGGGAGAAACTTAAGCTATGGGGTGTTAATAATAATCAAATTGGCTGTAATGTTATTAAAAAAACAAATTAAAGTTGAAGAATTTTTTTCTCTTTTGGGTAAAAACACTCGTCTTTCTGTCTATTTTACAGTTTGGTCTCCAGCCCGAAAACTTGGAGCCCTTTTTAATCCCCTTTTATCTGGACCTCACTGCTCCTGCAGTAACCCCCCTCCGCCATTGTAGGGCAGTATGCGTCCATGCTGGTGTGGGTGCAGGGCAGCGCTGAGGCCTGCTCACCTCCTCGTCGTTGGGCTGTAGTATGTGGTAGAGCCAAGGGATCTCCCCCAGTTTGCCCAGTTCCAGCTCCAGGCTCTGCAGGGCACTGGACAGCTGCTCCTCCTCTGGTGGGTCCAGTTGCTACGAGGGGGGGGGGGGGGGGGCAAGATTAATTATGAATTTAAGTCCTGTGATACCATGTTTTGTTGAAATATTACAAAATATGGAGTTTAAAGTTAAAGAAGCTCATTGACATAAGGATAAAGTCCTGATTGTGGCCATGATAACTCACCAGAGAGACCCTGCCCAGCAGAAGAGACTCGGTCTCATTGTACAGAGCCTTGACGGTGCTGGCCACCTCTAAGGCTGTGATCCGGGTCAGACTCTGGACACAGGACAGGACGTGGTAGAGGGAGAGATCTCACACACCGAACAGTAACAACGGTGTACTGCTGACTGTCCCGAGGCTGTTTGAATGGTCCAGGCTCAGTTTATACCAGAGTCAGTCAGACTATCAAAAAAACACAAGCTACATAAAACTACCGGAGTCATGTCTTTTGCTGTAAATTTAATTTCCTGACTTTTTCAGAAAATGGTAACATCAAAATTTTGGTCTTATTTTAATTCAAATAAACTTTACACTATTGCAAAGTAAAAAAAAAAAAAAATCATTTTCATTCTAGATTTCTAAATTTTATTTTCGTTTTTTGCCACCACTGCTTATGGCTTAGCCTGTTGATGTGTGACTGATTCACATATGGGTCATCTGCCTACTTTACGAACAATATAGGTCAACTTTATATATTCTTTATGACACACACGGTAGGTTTTGGTCGCCGTGTCTAGAAAAAATGAGCAAAGAGTGGCACATTTTAAAGGATCGTGCCAGTGACATCTTGCATAGTGAGAGTTGTTAATGTTTTTTTTAATATTCAGGCATCACGAGCAGAAGAAATCCCCCTTTAACTAATCACTATCACCCTCTTAGTGCTACGTGTTTAACTATTACCTCAGATACTTTCCAGTAGAGGTCGCTGTAAGTGATTGAAACAAAAAAAAAGTCAACCAAAACGTTCAAACTGAAACTGCAGCTTCGGTTTTAGAGACTTGCTCCTGATGACGTTTGTTTAAACTCAATATTTTTTCAACTCCAAAATGCAGCAAATGACAGCGCAACACCAAACTGCTCAGCCTGGAAAACAAACGACTGCCTGTCGCGCGATGCGAGTCGATGACTCACCTCCGGGAACTTCGGGTGCGTCTTGTTGATGGCGTGAGATGCGGCGTTATGCGTGGGTGTGTGTGTGTGTGTGTGTGTGTGTGTGTGTGTGTGTGTGTGTGTGTGTGTGTGTGTGTGTGTGTGTGTGTGTGTGTGTGTGTGTGTGTGTGTGTGTGTGTGTGTGTGTGTGTGTGTGTGTGTGTGTGTGTGTGTGTGTGTGTGTGTGTGTGTGTGTGTGTGTGTGTGTGTGTGTGTGTGTGTGTGTGTGTGTGTGTGTGTGTGTGTGTGTGTGTGTGTGTGTGTGTGTGTGTGTGTGTGTGTGTGTGTGTGTGTGTGTGTGTGTGTGTGTGTGTGTGTGTGTGTGTGTGTGTGTGTGTGTGTGTGTGTGTGTGTGTGTGTGTGTGTGTGTGTGTGTGTGTGTGTGTGTGTGTGTGTGTGTGTGTGTGTGTGTGTGTGTGTGTGTGTGTGTGTGTGTGTGTGTGTGTGTGTGTGTGTGTGTGTGTGTGTGTGTGTGTGTGTGTGTGTGTGTGTGTGTGTGTGTGTGTGTGTGTGTGTGTGTGTGTGTGTGTGTGTGTGTGTGTGTGTGTGTGTGTGTGTGTGTGTGTGTGTGTGTGTGTGTGTGTGTGTGTGTGTGTGTGTGTGTGTGTGTGTGTGTGTGTGTGTGTGTGTGTGTGTGTGTGTGTGTGTGTGTGTGTGTGTGTGTGTGTGTGTGTGTGTGTGTGTGTGTGTGTGTGTGTGTGTGTGTGTGTGTGTGTGTGTGTGTGTGTGTGTGTGTGTGTGTGTGTGTGTGTGTGTGTGTGTGTGTGTGTGTGTGTGTGTGTGTGTGTGTGTGTGTGTGTGTGTGTGTGTGTGTGTGTGTGTGTGTGTGTGTGTGTGTGTGTGTGTGTGTGTGTGTGTGTGTGTGTGTGTGTGTGTGTGTGTGTGTGTGTGTGTGTGTGTGTGTGTGTGTGTGTGTGTGTGTGTGTGTGTGTGTGTGTGTGTGTGTGTGTGTGTGTGTGTGTGTGTGTGTGTGTGTGTGTGTGTGTGTGTGTGTGTGTGTGTGTGTGTGTGTGTGTGTGTGTGTGTGTGTGTGTGTGTGTGTGTGTGTGTGTGTGTGTGTGTGTGTGTGTGTGTGTGTGTGTGTGTGTGTGTGTGTGTGTGTGTGTGTGTGTGTGTGTGTGTGTGTGTGTGTGTGTGTGTGTGTGTGTGTGTGTGTGTGTGTGTGTGTGTGTGTGTGTGTGTGTGTGTGTGTGTGTGTGTGTGTGTGTGTGTGTGTGTGTGTGTGTGTGTGTGTGTGTGTGTGTGTGTGTGTGTGTGTGTGTGTGTGTGTGTGTGTGTGTGTGTGTGTGTGTGTGTGTGTGTGTGTGTGTGTGTGTGTGTGTGTGTGTGTGTGTGTGTGTGTGTGTGTGTGTGTGTGTGTGTGTGTGTGTGTGTGTGTGTGTGTGTGTGTGTGTGTGTGTGTGTGTGTGTGTGTGTGTGTGTGTGTGTGTGTGTGTGTGTGTGTGTGTGTGTGTGTGTGTGTGTGTGTGTGTGTGTGTGTGTGTGTGTGTGTGTGTGTGTGTGTGTGTGTGTGTGTGTGTGTGTGTGTGTATGTGTGTGTGTGTGTGTGTGTGTGTGTGTGTGTGTGTGCGTGTGTGTGTGATGTGCGTGTACAGGTGTGTGTGTGTGTGTGTGTGTGTGTGCGTGCGTGCGTGTGCCCCGCCTCACCTGTGCGATGCGGTGGTGCTGCAGCTTGATGACCCTGGACACGGCCATCTGCATGCTCCCGAACACGGCCACAACCTCCAGGATCTTGTCGTCGAACGACGGGGCACAGAAGATCTGCGCGACACAGTCGTGACACTCAGGAAGTGCATGCTGCAGCTACTGATCGTGCACCGACCTTGGCGTTATTCTATACTTTTCTTTGTGTCGGCAAAATTCGATAAAAGATGAAAAACAGGCGTTAATCTGCGTGCTAAAGACTTTCCAGCTTTTGCTTTCCCCATCTGTGCGCATGTCCCCAAATCCATTACAAGGTTTACTGCAGATCACACATTTACAAATAGGCCAAAGCAATTTTCCTCAGTTTTACTGGGTGATGTCAAATATGCCACAAATGTAATATAGTAATATTGAGTTAATTGGCCTAAATTGGGTTTTCTATAGAAATCTTCATCATTGTACTTAGAAATGGATTTTTTTCTGACCGAGTGATTCGGAGAAATCTTGGGAGGAACTCAACAAGAGACTCAAACATTTTATCTAACTCTATTTATGCATAAGTCATAACTGTAACATAATAATCACACTTAGATATTCTCCTGAAGTCAGTCAGCTGTAGTCTATGGAACAGAAGAATAATAGGCTATATAAGGCATTAGGTCCATAGGAAATGGAAGGGTTAATTCTTTTCTCTGTTTTGGTCTCTGCGTGTCATTTTTTGACAATAAAAGAGGTTCATTGGCGAACCAATAAACCTCTGTCACAGGAGACATTTTATTCCCCCCGTCGGGGGGTTTGACCTCAGCCCGGACGAAGAGGCCGTGAAAAGGTCAAAGCGATGAAGAGTCTGAATCGGCCAGAGGCCGCGGAGGGACGCTCGTGAAAAAAACCCCAAAAGAAACAAGGAAGAAAAACAAAAGGCTGCACTCGTGGGGAGAAAACGATCAGAGAAATACGACTGGGTTGTCATGTGGGGCCTCGGCCACTAGAAGGAAACCAGGACACATTTAGCAGGAAGTTCTGCGTTTGCTGAGACGAATGGGTCAGTGGCAGTGGCTCAGTCTTCCCCTTTATTACCAGTTTTCGGTGTCAACTGTGTGAATTTTAACATTTTTAAACAAACTCAACTTTTGATTTACAGCAAAACTGTATTTATTCATACAGCACTGTGTGTGTGTGTGTGTGTGTGGTTGTGAATGCGTACGTGTGCACGGTGACTAAGTTTAAGTAAACGTCCTCTCCCTGTTTCTGTTTCCTCCTCTCTGGCAAAACAGTTACATAACACTGAATGCACATACTGTATGTGTGTGTGTGTGTGTGTGTGTGTGTGTGTCCAAGGGTAACCTCTGCAGGGGCTCACTGAGGGGTGTGCATGCACGCCTGTGTTAGTGTGTGTGTCTGTGTCTGTGTGCGCAAACTGACACTCTAATCCCTCGGCAGCAAAACAAACAAGTGCAAACAGCTCTGTACCCCCCCCCCCTCCCCGGGGCCATCGAGGTCATGTCAAACCAGGATCCAGGTTATTTTCTGCACGTTTTACAACTGACCAAAAGAGAGAAGGAAAGAATGAAAAAAAAGAAAAATAGAAACAACAGAAAGAAAGTGAGAGAGATGGAGCCTTGATCCAAGTCTCAACGTCCAACATCAGGACCCCCCCTTCTTTTTTTACCTCTCCAGAGGTGATGAGGTGAGGTTTTTGTTTGTTTGTTTGTTGTTTAAGTGCACTCACATCGTCCTCCTTGGTGCCGCCCCAGAAGTTGGTCCCGCCGGCGTAGCTGGGAATGTTCAACACGGCGATACCCTGCAGGCTGGGGAGGGGGATGTACTGGCCGTCACACTGGGGACGACAGACAAGAACCAGGCAGAGCTTAGCCGGAGCCGGTGGGGGTGGGGGGGCTTATTTCACTACATCTCGTCGCTACCTTCAATAAACTTTAAGGCCAATTTCACAGCAAAACTGGCGAACAAAAGATGCTATAAAGACAATTTTGGATTGAACACAATCAAATTTCTAAAATTATAGTAAATGGACAATCAACAACAGAATGGACACTATTGAATAGCTGCACTTATTTTAGCATCACAGTTGTAACTTAATTCACTAGTGTCACTCCTGTTTATCTATTTTATTTACTACTGTTTTGCCGTTTCTAATCTAGTGACCTTGCCGCACTGATATATTTTTACTGTATGCTGCTGTGTGTGAAACACAATGTCATTTTCATGTGAAGCATAAAAATGACCATTAAAAGGAACCAGGAACAAACCAAAGGACCAATAAAAAGCATTTGCACTGTTCCTGAAAACACAAATCAGTAAAGTTTAAGCAGGTGTTTTCTCCTTGCTAAAAGTAAACAATTAATGGTATTTGCCTTTTTATCTACTTTAATTTCCAGCTCTGCCGTGGTTCAGCTTCACTATGTAAATATCCCTTTCATTTAATTATAGCTGCCTGACAGTTAAACTAT
>CM029122.1:2577500-2595000 GCA_016859345.1 Istiophorus platypterus | reverse complement strand
GGGCGGGGTCGAGGGCGGGGTCGAGGGCGCGGGGCGGGGCACTCACACGGCACGGCCTCCAGCTCCTTGGTGTCCTCGTCCTTCTCGCTGTCCCTGTTCTCCTCCTCGCTGTCCTTCCTGAACTCCAGGGGCGACGGCAGCTCGGCGTCCTCGGCGTGGGCGTTCTGCTCGTCCACCACTGGGCGGGGGAGACACAGGGAGGGGTGAGGAGGGCGGGAAACTCCACCTGCCGCATTCTGCATTTTTCCCTCAGTGTGTGTGTGTGTGTGTGTGTGTGTGTGTGTGTGTGTTAGTGTGTTAGTGTGTGTGTGTGTTAGTGTGTGTGAGTGTGTTAGTGTGTTAGTGTGTGTGTGTGTTAGTGTGTGTTAGTGTGTGTGAGTGTGTTAGTGTGTGTTAGTGTGTGTGTGTGTTAGTGTGTGTGTGTGTTAGTGTGTTTTAGTGTGTGTGAGTGTGTGTGTGTTTACCTCTCTCAGCCTGCTCTATGATCTGTCGCACCGCCTTCTTCAGACTGTTGGCCCTGAGCATCAGCTGCTCCCTGCTCTTGAACAGCTGGTGTGGGGAACCAATCCCTACTCTTCCTCCTCCTCTTCCCCCCTTCTCCGTCTCCTCCTCCTCCAGCTTCTCCTTCAGCTCCGTCAGGCTCTCCTCGCTGGCCTCCTCCTCCTCCCCCTCTTCCACCTCCTCCTCCTCCTCCTCCTCCTCTTCCTCCTGCTCCTCCTCCACGATAGGCGGAGTGCAGTAGGGGAGTGGCGGCAGAGCCTGGCACTCTGCGTTGAGGGTCTGGAGGAGGGAGTCCAGCTTCTCGTTCAGGATGGCACACTGGACACAGACACACACACACACACACACACACAAAAAAGCGGCAGTGTTCAGAGCACAGCAGATTGGCAGAAATCTAATAAACGGGGAGTCGCTCTCTTGGAGCAGGCCGGGTGATGGACGTCAACCGGGCTGGTTTTTTTCCCCAATGCTTACTTTGAGCGACATGGTGTCACACTCCTCCACGTTCTCGGCGCTCTTCTCGTACGCTTTCCCCACTTTGGCAACGAAATCCTTCACCGTCTCGCACAGGATCCTGGGAAACGGGAGGAGAACGTTGGCGTTTGGCGGTGACAAAGAAAAGGTGCAAAGAAATGGCTGATTTTGCTCTTTTAGTGCTGTGCATTCTCATTTTTACTTATTAATTCTCCCATATTATATAGTGTTATTTAATATATAATTATTTATTTTCTTACAAAGCAACTGCTTTAAAAATGACATAACAATAGACTAGTAAAAATAGTATTTTTGCACTATTTCACCAACCAGAGCTGCACCAACTTTAAATGGACCTGTCCCATCTATAATATGTTGTATTTCCACCTAATATTTTTTTGTGACGAGGGCAAAGTTCCGCGTGAAACCGGCGGACATGTCAGAAATGCCGGGTGAATTTTTCCTGCCTGCGCCCGCTGATTTTGCACATCAGTTCTAGCCGGCCCGCCCTGCGGGCCGTGGCGTGAAGGGCAGGACGCTTACTTGGCAGAGGAGATGACCACGGAGTGCTGCTCGGAGTTGAGGATCTTTGTGAGGTGGGTGGCGACTGAGTCTTCGTAGGCAGAAATGTGAAACTGGGGGAAAAAACAATACTGTGTTTGAAATGCTGCAAACAGAAATGTAGAATCAGCATAAATTTTTCTTTTCTATTCCTTTGTCCATGTTTGAACCTAAGCTGAGGTGAAGCTGAATAGAAAATGTCAGACACTGTTTCCAGCACGTGCCAGGCCACCAGCCCCCCCCGTGCCTGAGCGCCTGTCGGCTGCCGCCGGTACCTGGCAGTCGTCGGCCCCCTCCGGCGTGGCAGGGCAGCTGTGCTTGGGCGGGATCTTGATCTCGTAGGTCATGATGCTCCAGCGGTCCAGCATCTTGGTGCTGGCCCTCTCCAGCTTCTCCAGGATCTGGGGCAGCTGGGTGTCGTCGTCGCATGACGGGCCCCAGCCCAGAACCCTTGCCAGGTCGTTGCCGGTGCCCAGCGGCAGCACCCCCAGCTGGCACTGAAACACAAGCGGTGGGGTTATCTTTTTTTTTATTTGGCGTCAGGGATTACGTGCCTGCAGCATTCAAAAGGAGGTCTGTGTGTGTGTGTGAATGTGTGTGTGTCTGTGCATGCCTGCTCGTGTGTGTGTAATGCGTGCGCGTCTTTATGTAAGTCGGCCCGGGAGCAAAGGCAAAAAGCTCAACTGGCACAACGACCAGAGACTCATCGTTTCTCTTCCCACTCGCAGTTTATTCTACTCTGGAAATTTCTGCATTTAACGTGTATATGAAAGTAGGACATTTGAATGTTTTTTCAGGGGACATCCCAGTTCATCCCGGTTCATCCCGGTTCATCCTGGTTCATCCCGGTTCCTCCCGGTTCCTCCCGGTTCGTCCACTGCGGCGAGCATTACCTGTTTGTGTAGGTTGAGTTTGTCGATCTCCGAGAGGACCCAGCCCACGCTGCCATCGCCCCCGCACACTAGAATCCGGAAGTTGTCGAACTTCTGAAACAGGCGCAGGCTGACAAAGGCGCACAAAAACAGAACGCTTGGTAGTCAGTAGTTTTCTACACAAATAAAAAAAAATCTGTATCTGCACACGTCAAGTATCCGGGGGGGGGGGGGTCCTCACCCGAGGTGCGGCCCACCGTTGACCAGGTCGAAGACCTGAGCTGGGTTCAGTAGCTGCTTGAAGCGCCGCAGGAATTTCACCCCCTGGTTGTCGCCGCTTTTGGAGTTGACGAAAACCAGGAGGGGGCTGGCGCACGACGGGGGGCAGGTGGCCTTCCAGAAGCCTGGGGAGACATGGCAACAGGAGGGGGGTTGGGGAGGTCGGGGCAAAACCCTTTAACGCTTTGACCGCTGAATCTAAAACGGGGCCAGATTTTTTTGCGAACTGTCCCTTTAACGCCGCTTGACAAGTGGCCGGAGGAGCGGTGTTGGACGGGGCGGCCGGCGTGAAACAGCTCCGTCGCCGTCACATACACGGGGGCACGGCACACGCCAAAATCACGCTCTGTGGAAAGGTGATGCAACCTGCCGCCCTCTCGTTTCCTTTTTCCCCGCTTACATATTCCGGCACCTTTCTTCTTCTTCTCTCTAATCTCCGTCAAACCTCTTCGATTTTATTTTTCTTTCCCGATTCTGTCTGCCCCCCCCCCCGATCTCATCAGTAACGGATGGATCGAGGGAGGGCGAGTAGCAGAAGAAGGGGAGAGGAAAGGAGGGGAGGGGAGGAGAAGGGAGTCACGACGCCGCTGCACGTGCTGCAGTCTGTCCCCCAGCCAATTACAACCGACCCAACCCCCCACCTCCTCTTCAGAGCCTGCGTTTGGGCAGAGGGGGTCCTGGCACGTGAGGAGATGTAGAGGGAGGGAGCAAGAGAGCGAGAGAGAGAGAGAGGGGGGGGGGGGAGACTAAGGAGGCGTCTTCCCTTTTATATTTTGCCCTTATTCCTTTTTCTGTCTTCGTCTCATCCTCCTGCTTTCATCTGGATTCCCCATCCTCCCTTTCCCTTCCTCTCTTTTATCCGTCTACCAATTAGCCAATGCATGCTTTTCACAGACTCACTGGGCTGTGTGTGTGTGTGTGTGTGTGTGTGTGTGTGTGTGTGTGTGAGTGTGAGTGTGTGAGTGTGAATGAGTGTGTGTGTGTGTGTGCTTGTGAGCCCCAGCTACTGGCTTCAGCCACAGTAATCCAATCACTCATGCTTATCTGAGTCTGTCTCGCAGGTGCTGATCTCCATCTAGAATGTGATCTCTGACACACACACACACACACACATACACATACACACCCGTATAGACTTCAAACACAGAGAAAGACACAGACTTGTCTTGTGCAAACAAAGAAACTCAGACAGCAAGCGCACACACACACACACACACACACACACACACACACACACAGTGTGTGTAGAGCAGGGAGCCTCAGGGAACAATGCATCAGACTGCAGAGCCCCCCCCCCCCCCCGGTTCCTCTTCGATATCTGAAAATGACGCGTATGTGTCCGTTTTCGTTTTCATTTCATTTTCTGGAAACACCTAATTAAAACTACTCACACACTCACACCTTGTCTCGAGTTCTATTTTAAGCCCTCAGAAAGGTGTGTGCCGACCGGTCAGATGAGGCTATTTTTAGCCACCTCTCTACGCGAGGTGAAGTCAGTTACCCGGAGCTCAGACCAGACCACCTGTAATAAACAGGACGCCGATGAGAAACTATGGATTTGAAGCAGAGATCAATCACCTGAAGGGAAAACAACCATGCCGCCTCTCTCCGTCTGTTTCCCAGCACATTCTCAGACAGCTCACAAGAGGAGCAGGTGGTGAGGAAAGGTGTGTGTGTGTGTGTGTGTTTACGTGTGAAGAATCGCATGCCAGAACGGGCCATGATGCCTCCATCAGAACCAGAGTGAATCATCCCCCTCCCCCTTCCACGTGACCCAGCGGGTTGGAGACGTCGGCCGAGCAAATGGGGTGAAATCTCGTTTGTTCACCTCTGAAACTCTAGCGTCTGCTCTCAAGGTGCCGTCCGGCATCGACCTCTGACCCTCTGGGTGGGTCCGCGAGATCGCTCAGGGTGTGTGTGTGCGTGCGTGCGTGCGTGCGTGCGTGCTCGTGCGCGTGGCGCCTACCGTCCGAGTCGATGCTGTTGAGCGCCGTGGGGGGAATGATGGAGACCTTGCACTGACCCAGAGGACACTTGCGAGGGTACAGGTCCATACAGGCTGTGTGCACCTGCAACAGAACGACAACAAAGGAAAGAACAACAGGGATTCACATCTTTTCTCTAATGTAAATACACAACAGCAATGACATAACATTTCCCCCGCAGCTGCGTTGATTAAATAAGAAACCGACAGATAAATGTTAATGATTTTACGCCTCTGCCTCAATTGTTATTTAAATGGTTAATAAAACATCTGGTTTTCTCAGGGGACGTGAACTTTCCCTGCGGAAAACGGGAATTAAGATGAGATGAAATAAAAGTGATCAGCTTAGGACAGAGAGTAGCACTGCAATTATAAAAAGACAAAATCTACACATCCACTGAGACAACGAAATCAATCACACGCACGTATTTACACACGAGGCCAAAAGACCGGGCTGTGCAATAACAATAATTTAAACGGTTCTGCCAGGAGCTCACACCCTGAACAAAGGATTAACAATTTCTCTAACAATGTCAATTCGAAAGAGCAGTCGTGTGGTTGTTGATTGTGTGGTTTAGTGCCGGCGTCATTCGGCCGGCGGCGACTTAGCCGTCTCAAGTTGATGCGCGCGGCGGTGGTCTTACCATGGCTTTGCACCAGAGGCAGCGCCAGTCCTGCAGCCTCAGCACGCTGCCGCACGTCTTGTCGCACACGGCGCACTTGGCGCTGACGGGCAGGTTGCCCTCCAGCCACTGGTGGGGCATGGCGACCTGCGGGTTCGACACAGGGGCACAGTGAAACAGGGGACATGCCTTAACGTGGTCTGCTAACGTCGTCGTTGCCCTCCGGGAGGACCCTCTCTACCGGCACTGGTTTGGAGTCCAACGGAGCAATGAGCTTCACAGAGAAAAGCAGCTCTTTATCAACATTCAGTATCCTTAATGGAGCGAAATGACAAAACGTATAACTAATGTGTTTCAATATTTCCCTAGAAAAGCTTTGGGAAAAGCCTTGAGAACATAATTTGAGCTGTAACAGTTAAAAAAATGGCTGACAAACATCTTGCTCTGCTCCCAAACGTTTGTCGACCTGACATGTTGAAGTCGACCCCGAGACACATGGACGTCTTCGATAAAAAAACCCAATCGCTTCCACAAAAACCCTCAACGGACACGGACGTACCCCATCCTCGTCTTCGATGATGTCCTTCCCTATGGAGGCCAGGGTCGTCCACTTGCAGTTGTTGATGGCTCTGACGGCGCAGCGCTTGTGGGCTTTGAACTTGCAAACTGAAAAACATCGGACACACACAGTTTTCATGTTGGTCCTGCAGCGTTTCAAAAAGCCGTCGGTCGCCATTAGCATGTCCGTATGTTCAGTGCTAAATTAAGTGGGAACGGTTTAAGATTAAAACTGAAATTGTAAATTGGATTACAGTAAACGGTTATGAACAGTTTAAACCAAACAGACTAGTGTTTAATTTTGAAATAATTTGAATCGTCAGATACTGAGGTCATGTAAAATGGTCAATTCAAAAAGGCCCCAGGCTTATTTCTACATAAATTGTAAAATTTCATGGATGTCTATAGATTTTTTTAATTTTTTTCCCTTCTGGACACTGATGCATGATTCACATGTCTCTAAAAGTATCGCGTTTTAATGAGCTGGGCCGTAAAGAGACGTCAGGGGGAGGAATTACTAATCCGCCCGAGCCTGAGCTGCACACACACACACACACACAAGCATCTGAAGAAACAGCGGGGGTTACTGTGACTTCAGAGAAAGCCATACGGGGGGGCTGAACGGACCGAGAGGGAGGACCCCCGATGATTGGACTGGACTATATGACCCACAGGGGCCGGGCTGCACAGACTGGGACGACCCCGACCTGGACCCGGACCACATCTCTGGACCCCGGACCACGGATCTCCGGACATCTGGGACCCGGACTGACCCCCGGGACCACATCTGGGACGGACCCCATCCATGGACCCCCTGACACATCCCCGGATCGGACCTGGACCCTGGACTGGACTGGACCGGGGACAGGGGACGGGGGACAGACCAGGGGGGGGAGCAGCTGGGGGGGCCTCTGCCCGCGTCTCGCGTTCGCCCACGTCAGGGCGAGGCGGGCGGGCACGTGAGGCGCGGCGCCGGGCGCTCACGCTGCACTGTCGCGATCTGCAAGGTCGGCAGGTGCAATGGAAAATTACGTGTCAATCAGACACAGAGACAAGACAAAAGAAACTTAATTATCCTTCAAATAAAAACCAAATAGGAGGCAGAGTAACTGCAGGCTGTATAGGTTTATTTTATTTTTATTTTATAGATATTTAATTATCTAGATTATTTATTTCTTTTTCTTGCCCAGAGAAGAAGAAGAGGAAGGAGACATATCTCTCTCATATCTCTCGCCTATCTCCTTAGCTAAAGTCGTTTTTAGCTTTAGCAGTTAGCTTTGTGTTTTTAAAAAAAAAGCTTAAAAAAAAAACAGCTGGAGCAGGGGTAAAATGTGCAGGATATGTGTCTAGAGAATAAAGAGATTTAGAGATTTTAGGGATTTTGTAGATTACTAGCCAGTATTAGTTGTGTCCCTCCTCTGCTGCTGCGCGCTCTAGCTAAGCTAGCTGCTAAGCTCAGCTTCAAAGCTCAGATGTTGCAGCAGCAGGATGTGCACTTCTGATCTCGATCTTCTCATCTGACAATTTTGTTGTAAGCAATTTGTAAAATGTTTGAAAAAAAGAAATTGATTATCCCAGACAAAGATAATTAAGCGTTTATTACGTTCAACAAGTAGTTCAACATCTGATCTAGCGCTGGAGGCCTGATCCACGGCTCCCTCCTCCCCGGGAGCGGACCTCGGACCCGACCCCCCCCCAGGGAAACTGAACTGAGCGCTTTTAGCGCCCCCTCCCCCGACGGAGACGGAGCTCGCCGCCGCGCCCCTCCTAACGGATTGATGAGGCACTTAGCCCACTCGTGAATAATGTCTCCTCTCTGGGGAACTTTGCTTCTGGGCACCCCACCCTTGTCCGCACGTAACACACACGCATGCACACGCACACACACTAAAACACACACACACGCAATCTAGTCATTAGGCAATCTGCACAAGATATACAAATTAAGTCAAAGTCATATCCGGGAGCAACGATCGATGTTTCAATCCAGTCTACCGCTAAACGCTGTTAGAGAGCATTAGCTGAACATTAGGAGGATTCAGAGGACATGATACCGCCGCCTGTTAATGGCCGGGGGGGCTGCCCCCCCCAGAGTTCACCCGCCAGACTGGAAGAAAAACACAAAAGGAAAAATAACAACAGTGCGTGTAGCTACTGGGGGGGGGGGGTCGAAATAAAGACGAGAAAGGTTGTGTGTGTACGTGTGTGTGCGTGCATGTGTGTGTGCGTGCGTGTGCATGTGTGCGTGTGCATGTGTGCGTGCGTGCGTGCGGCCGGGGGGGTAAATCAGTCCCCAGCGACCGACCGTCCCTCCGTCTCCGTGTTTTGATGAAGGCCCTGACGTCTCGATGGCATCTTCCTATTGTTAAAAGTGCGTGTGCGTGTGCCAATTTAAACCACAAGAGTTAGATGTTGCGCTAATGACTTGGTCCTTTGTTCTCGCTTTCTCTCCCTTTTTTATCCTGTGTGTCTCTTTTCTTTTGCCTTCTGCTCTGGATATGAGAGAGGCCTCATTGTGGGGGATAATGAGCACTGAGTGGAGAGGCTCTTACTCTCCTCACACACACACGTGCAGTCACAGGACAAACATTAGCAAAATCAGAGTGAGAGGAATATGCAGATGACGCTCATTAATGTCCGCTGCCTGTCAGTGACACTTTACACCAGCTTTACACCAGCCCCCCCCCCGTCGACCCCCTTCAACCTCCCTTAACGCCCCACTTCACCGCTCTATCACGGATGAGGCGAGGAGACACGGCGTCATTCACGCTTGTCGACGGATGGAAGAGGAAGAAGAAGAGGATGTGAAAAAAAGGCTAAAATAAAAACTCGTCTGACACCCGGCGTGACGTTAAAGGCCACGTTCTACGGCTACAGGCTCACACACACACACACACACACGTCAGCGTTGATGGCAGTTCACCAGGGCTGGCTCCGGTAAATCCGTCTGCAAGAGTTTTTCTCGCTCCTGCACAAGTCCTTAGGCGCCATATACACGTGTGCCCCACCTCCCCGAAAGCACCCGTAGAGCAGCCCCTCCCGGGGGCCTGCATCTCCGAACCATCCGCCCGCCTCTACCAGCCGATGATGGGACGTTAAGGTGACAAGCGCCGCTCCGTGCAGCCGGGGATTTAGAGAGCATTACGTAAGAAAACAGCGCGCGTACATGTCCGTAGACCAAAATCCATTAGTGTTTGTGTTTAGTGTTCAGTGTGTTTGTGTTTAGTGTGTGTGTGTGTGTGTGTGTGTGTGTGTGTGTGTGTGTGTGTGTGATGTCCGCCGTGGGGGACCCCCCACCAGGCCCCTCTGCAGGCGATTTGCTTGTGTGAGAGAGGGGGGAGATGGTGACCCCAGGCAGCTGTCTTTGCATCCCGTAGGAAAAGGTAAACTGTGCATGGGTGCAAAGGAGAGAGTAAAGAGGAGAGGTGTGGGGGGGGGTGGGGGTGGGGGTGGGTCAAGAGGAGAGCACATCATCATCATCATCATCATCATCACGGGGGGAATATAACAGAGAGAGAAATAATGAAACGGCTGCACTGGTTGTTTAACATGAGAAGTAAAAAACCAAAACAAGTATAATGCATCATGTTTCACTCAGATTCACTCAATTCACTCCTTGTGTGTTATTTGCCCCCAACAATAATAATTATTATTATTATCATCAATTTTCACTTTCCCTTGAGGTCTGATCTGCTGTGTGTGTGTGTGTGTGTGCGTGTGTGTGGCACAGGCTGACGCGAGGGGGCGGCGCACCGTGCCTAAGTGTGGGCTTAGCATCCACCGGTAAAACCCGTAAGAGACGCCTGCAAGCCAGGACGCTGGGTCCTCTCGCAGCAGCGGAGGGGACGGTAACTAGACGCTCGCCGCGTTGACATCTGGGCAGCGGTCGAGTGTATGCGTATGCACACACATGGATGTGCTATGTGTGCGTGTGTCAAGCCTTTGGTGTGTGTGAGCTTGGGGGTGCTGCTGCATTGCAGTGCAATGAGGGGGTGAGGGATGGGGTCTTATATAAGACTTCCCCTCCCAAATAAAAAGCCATTAAAATGCAGCGGCGCCTTCCTCCCCCTGCGCTCCCCCTTCGCCACGACCCCGGGTTCACTCTCCTATAACGCCTCTCGCTGAATAGCGGAATATTCCAAACAGGGGCGCAGTGGTTTTGTGACAACAGCGCCGCGCGCTCCGGGGGGCCCCGCCGTCCGGCCTGTTCCTCCGGATCCTCCCGGCATCGCCGTGTCAGGGCAGCGGAGGGCGGGGTGTTTTTAACGCGTCGTCCAGCGACTCATTCTGAGGACGCTGCAGAATCCGACGTGTGCTTTGTGACGGCCGGGATGAGTCTAGGTTCTCTTTTCTTTTTGCTTGTCTGTTTAGTTTGGATGCCGATCGCTCTGCGTGTGCGTGTGTGCGTCTCCTTTACCGTTCAGCGTTGTGTACCTGCGACTGCGCGTGTGCGTCCGTGTGTTTGCCGGTGCTTCCGGACTCTGCGTCCCAACGCGAGTGTGTTCCTCCTGCACGGACAACCTGTCAGGTCCCCGGTTTTCCCGTATCGTGCCTCGCAGCAGTCGACTCTTATTCCCACTTTTGCTTCACACAGCCACCTGGGCCCAACACTATTCTACCTGCACTTGTTCTGTTATAACTGCAAACACTATCCTCACCTATGGAAACATCCTCGGCAGGAATATTTGGTTAAAAACAGCAAAATTAAAGACAAATTCTCCGCCTAAAAACAGCTCCATTGTTCCTTCAGCTCCACGTCTCAACACACCCCATCTCTCTCTCCTTTCCTTTATCGCTTCGCCCCCCCCAACCCTACTCATATAAACACGCACACGAACACACAGACATGTACTCAGAAACTGGCATGGCTCCGTCCATCTGTTGATTTGGAAAAGGGCGCCCTTACCTCGTAATGCTCCCGGGACTGGACGGACTTCAGCGAGCTGATCCAGTCCTCCATCTCTTTCCTGTTCTCGGCGCAGAGGATGAGCCTACGGAACGGAGTGATCACCTGGGGGGGGGGGGGGGGGGGGGGGGCAGAATGAGACAGATACTTTAGCTAAAAAAAGTGAGGGGAGAAGGAATAGGCGGGAGAAAGGGAGGCGAACGTTTCCAGTGCTTCCCCTTCCTCAGCCCTCGGTGCCACTGAGAGTGAGGAGAGAGAGAGTCGGCTCCGTCTTTAAGGAGGAGGAAAGGATGAGGAGCCCCCTCCCTCCCCTCCCTCCCCTCCCTCTCTCTCCTGCTCTCTCTCTCTCATTAACTCTGGCTCACTTATCCCCTAACACCTCCTTGAGTTGGTCTTTTCCTCTGCTCCAGCCCCCCCAACCCTCTCTTTCTTTTCGCTCTTAGCTCCTCGTGCGTTGAGGCAGATACGTGCTGACAGGCGAAGTGCCTCGGTAGAGCCCCCCCGTCCTCTCCCTGTATGCGGGTGTGTATGTGTGTTTAAGGGACAGTCTCCCTGTAGATAACCCTGCAGACGTGCAGCACCCTTTCAACGCCCCATCACTTATTCATGCTCCCTCCCTCCTCTGCCTCCCTGTCTCTTTGTAACTCATTGTGCGTCCTCGTGTTGCTGCCGTTCGGCCTCAGCGGGAGAAGTGATGCTGGAAAACAGGAGCCGTTCACACACACGCACGCGCACACGCACACGCGCACACGCACACACACACACACACACACACACACACGCACGCACGCACCCACACGCACAACCAGCACACGAAAAGCCAAAGATTTCTAATCTGCTTTGACAAAGAAGAGCAGCAAATCCTTGCATTTGTTGGGCTGAAACCGGAAAATACTGAGCCTTTTTTCCTTTAAAATTACTCAAACAATCAAGCAATTATCAGTCAGTTATCAAAATAATTAAATTAACTAATGTTTAATTCATTTAATATTGATCAACTCATTGACTAATCGATTAATCGACCGACTGTTGCAGCCGTACAAGCGTGCAGGAGGAAATATGAGCTAGATAACATAATGTTGTCGGCCCAGCAAAAACTCGTTGATTGAAAATTAGAAAGGCGTCTTTGAGTTTTTGTGACTTTATTTGATAGTTTTGGAAACTTTTCAACAGAATCGCTGCTGTGATTAGTTAAAATCTACCAGTATCTAATTGTCAGCTTCAGTCATATCACACTAAACTGGGCCTGTCACGGGCCGTTAAAGGCAATAAAGTCAAAATGCGTGAAAAGTAAACACCGATTTTTACGATACTTTCGCCCGGTGTTGTGCTGGAGCCGAACGAAGAGCTTTGTTACGGTACGTGCACGTTTTAATTTACCACAAAATTATTTACTGCTGTAACCAAAGTGTTTTCATTATCTGAAGTATTACCAACAAAGCTGTCTCGCTGCTCACCACTTCTCCCTCTGGCAGATCTTAAACCTCCTTTTAACACATAATTCAATTTTCAGATACATTTTGCTGCAGGGAGAAACTGGCACCGATCATCCAGAAGCAGTGGCACAAACTGTGTAAATTTCCGTTTCCTCCTCCTTTAGTTTACGTCCCCCAGATGGGACAAAATATAGGATTTTGCAACTTTTCCTCCATAAAAATCAATAAAAAAGTATTGATTAAAGAGCAGAGGACTGACAGTGATAACTATCAGTGTGTAGGTAATACAGTTATTTACATGTGTGAAGTCTTTACCGAGTAATGACTCTCCCATTCTCGGGTCTGTTTCTTTTTGTTGTCATTGTCACTGTGCGCTGCTCACAGTTTAATCTTTCGGCCCGACCGTTCGCCATCGTTCAGAGCCAGATGTTGTGCCGCTGTGGGGGCTCCGCCCTGATCTCGAATTGTGCCGGTTTTTGCCAACAACTGGATCCACGTGCGGCCGGGCGACCGACACACCCTGTGGACTGGATCCACATCAGTGAGTTCGGGGAGAAACGGAAGGAAAACGCATGAAAACAGTGAGAGAAATTCTATCCTCCCTCCATGGCTGATTCTGCGATGGAATATGTCAGATTTCAAAGGCATATTCAGCCCAGCTTCAACCCCCCCTTCTCTGCACGGGCCTGTTAGAACCGGCAGCGCCTCAGGCTTTTTACAGGGTGTTGAAAACAGGAGGTACATGACTGCACAGCTGTGCACAACTGCACCGTGTATGTGTGTGTGTGTGTGTGTGTGTGTGTGTGTGTGTGTGTCTGTATCACGCAAACATGCATGAGTGCATGTGTTCGTCGGGATGCTCGAGATGCACCTGCTGTAACGCTGCTTTTCTTTCTTTTCGCCGGCCGACCATCTGGTTTACAGCCACCAGACAAAGCTCACACATCCATTATTAAACAGACGATGCCATTTACAGGAAATGAAACAGGACTAAATGTCTTATACACTAAAACTGAAGCTTTCATTTGGGACACGTTTGGTTAAAAATAAATAAATATAGAAATAGTAGTTAGGTTGACCCCGTCCTCTCACCCTATCACACATTCAGCTGTAAAAGGACGGGATGCAGCAGGATGTCAGTTATTTTATAAGGAAACCCCGTTACGTAACGAAGATGCCAGTGTCAGAGGTGCAAGGTCACGGGGGGGCCGCTGGCGGGGCGGCGGCCTAGAGCCGGGAAACCCGGGGCGACGCGTGCGATGCAGCGGCGGCCTCGCGTAGAAAAAAGGCGACGGACAGACGCCTAGTCAGAAAAAAACAATAAAAAAACAGAAACAACCATGAACACACTTGCGTGAAGGCAGATATGTTGTAGCAGGGACGTTTCTATTTTGAACTCTCTCCTCTCTCCAGGGTAAAAATTCTCGCGTTGTAGTTTTTAAAGTTGAGTTTAACACGACGTGAAAGCACCTTGAGAATTTGTTTCACCTACATGAACAAGTAACACTTCACTCTAAGTCCCCATAGCATTACATAAACCTGTACTAACTGGTTTATAACAGACTATGTTGCTGTAAGTCTGTGTGTTCATTTTTGCATTGGAGTGTCTATGCACATGCACTTGGTAAATTGATCCCTCCGTACCGGTCAAAAGTTTTAGGACGCCTCCATTTTTCCAGCTGTTATTTAAATCTACTTAATTCAACATCTCATCGTTTATACAATTAAATCAGAGAACAAATAAACAGCCGCAGATTTTAAAAAACAAGAATGTGCTGCAATTGAACTTTGCTTTCACCTTCTGTCCACTTCATCCCAGACCAGCTCCATGTGGTTCAGGTTCCTGCGGCTCCTGTCTCCTGATGTTGCATCAGACTGAGCAGTAGCACTTTGTTCCTCTGAGGGTTCGTCAGTCGGCAGCTAAAGTCCAGAACCTGTAGAAACTGTCTGCATCCACGTTCAAGGCTTCGTTTCCTTCCACTGCCGCAGGAAAATCCCCGAAAAATCCTGTTTTCTATTAAAGGATTTTTCTGTTTTCCGGACCAAAACTTTTTTTTTAACCTTAGGCCTTTGACCTCTGACCTTTTTAAGGTTGTTAAATGAAAGAAGAGCTGCTTAAATATTTAATATAGACTGGAAAAATGGGGGCGTCCTAAAACTTTTGACCGGTGATGTAGCTCATCCTGTCTCTGTGCCGTTGCCCCGTATCTGTGTGTAAGTGTGTGTTTTTGTGTGCGTGTGTGTGTGTGTGTGTGTGTGTGTGTCTGCGTGACTGAAACAGGGCAGTGATAAGATTGGTTGCCAGGGGAAACAGGAACAGCCGTTTCCAAAAATGGCTCTGGGCATCCCTCAAGTGTGGAAAACCTCTTTTGATGACTGACCTTCAGATCTGAATGTATACATCAGATGTGTGTGTGTGTGTGTGTGTGTGTGTGTGTGTGTGTTTGTGTGTGTGTGGTTTTAGTGTCTGTTAGATCAGAATCCACATCTGTATGTGATGAGAACACGCAATATTGAGCCTCATTAGTTTATATTTTTTTGGCAGGCGGGGAACAAACGCAATGAACTGAGAATGGGGGGGGCACCCGTCACTGTTCACACACACACACACACACAGGAGGATGAGCGGCCTCAGATCCCGTATCCTCCGGGACCCGCATCTCCACAACAAAGGAGGCGAGACGAAAACCGCCACAGCTGCTCGCGCACGCGCACGGTTGTCGTCGCCATCGCGCGTGCACACGCCCATGCAACAAACCCTAACGACGAACCCGCGGGCACGAGGCTGACGTCACGGACCAGAGTCGACGCTACCGAGCGGCCCGCGTGCCGATCCGACCAGCGGGGGCGGGTGCATCCGTGCAGAGTCTGTAATGAGTTTAGGGCCTGGGATGGGCTGAGCAGACCCCCCCCACACACACACACACACTCCACTCCCACCCATCCTCTCACGTGGACTTCAAGGTGCTCGCGACACTGCCTCATCCGACAAAACCCGGACCTGGATCCGACAAAACCCGGACCTGGATCCGACAAAACCCGGACCTGGATCCG
Organism: Istiophorus platypterus; assembly: GCA_016859345.1. Lineage (NCBI taxonomy): Eukaryota > Metazoa > Chordata > Actinopteri > Istiophoriformes > Istiophoridae > Istiophorus > Istiophorus platypterus. The sequence continues at coordinate 2,579,752 of CM029122.1, read as the reverse complement.
ACCCACCCGAGTCTGAATTATTAACAAACCAAAAAAGAGCCTTCTTAATCTAAATCTTACGTCATTAAATAAGACAAATAACGAACCTATTTTTGGATTAAAAATGTGGGAGCGAGGGTGAAATTGAATAAATGAAGCGTAACGAGTGTAACTAAAGTCCCGAGACACTGAAACATTCCTCGTGGTGCAGGTGGGTCCTCTGGTGGGGGGGGGGGGCTCGGCCACAGGCACGAGCCGATCGCTCCATCGACCGAGGACGCCAGCGGCAGCACTAATCCTCGTGGGGACCGAGGGGGCATAGACAGACAGACAGACAGACAGGTCACGACAGGAGGCCGGACACAGACAGACAGATAGAGACAGACAGGCAGACAGAGACTAGTCATTACTCTCCACAGTCAGAGCAGAGCCCCGCAATGCCTCCTCTGCAGTGCCCCCCCCCGTCTCTCTCAGTCCTCTGAAGCCCGGTGCCCCCCCCCCGCCCCGGTCTGCGTGTTCCGGTGTCTGGTCTTTGGACGCGGATCGCGCGCGTCGCCGCCGCCCTACAGGTGAGCCGCTCGTGACGTTGTTACCTTCGCTTCCTCGGCGTCTCCGTTTCCGCTCCCGTCCATGTCTTCCTCTCGCGCTCCTCTGCGTCCATCTCTTCCTCTCGCGCTCCTCGGCGCCGACTTGCGCCTCGATCTCGCTCTGCCCCCCCCCCCCCCCGGGAGTAGTGTGTGACATCACTCCAGGATTTCCTCTGCTGCCGCTACCTGTGCCCCCCCCCCCGCCATCTTAAAGTGCTCCGCGGCCGTTCCCCCGTCCATCATTTACCCCCCCCCCCCGACATCTCCTCCCCCCTTCTCACCATCTTATCGGGATGCTGATGCTCACGAGGACGCGCTGAGCTTCCAAACCCTGTGGCCCCGTGGCAAACACATGCTGCACGCACATCATCGGTGAGCCCCCGCGCGCTCAGCGAAGCGTATTCCAGTCTTTTTTCCTAAAAATAGCCGCGTGCTCTCCGCTGGGCGCCGTCCTCCTCCTCCTCCTCCTCCTCCTCCTCCTCTGCTTCTTATTATAGCCACACTGGGCGAGAGAGATGGGGGGGGGGCAGTTATAGAGGACGGGGCACCAGCAGGTCTCTCACTGTCTGTTTCTAGGCTCGTTACTCGCGTTCGTTTCCCTCCACACACACACACACACACACACACACACACACACACACACACACACACACACACACACACACACACACTTGTCCAGCCTCAGCAACTCATTCTTCTTTCTGCACGAGCCTCCATTCACAGCAGAATCTCTTCTTGTTTTCTTTTTGTTTTCATTTCTTCCTTTTCTCTTTTCTCTTCCCCTCTTTTCTTCATCCTTCTTTTCTCTCTTCTTTTCCCTACTTTCTTCTTTCTTCTCCTTTCTCTTCCTCTCTTCCTTTCTCTTCTATGATGATGAGCGGCGGCTGACCAACACGTTGGGAGCAATGGTGGGAAACGCATCGCGACGGCCCTAAATAGAACCTGGGCGCTGGCACCTTCAGGTGCGCGCCCGGTGATTCATTACCCTCTGAGGGTGGATCCCGTCTAGTCCTCAGACCCCGATGGGGGTGGACGCAGCTCAGCTGCGACTGAGTCTGGTGTTTATTAAGAAAATAAATAATATATATATATAATATAATATATATATATATATATATATATATATATAAATATATAATAATTTTAAAAAGTGCCTAAGTTCAACGCAGAATTAACGGGAATTCATGAGACACAACCCTGACATTTCATGAAACTCGTCCCCCATCACCTTGATCCATCCAGGGGACTTTGTCTCCCCCTGAGCACTGGACCCTGTCGGTCAACAAGCTGCGAAAACACTGAGCTGACTCAACTGACTTTGACCACGGCTACTGCTGGCGAACCGGAGCACTGAGCTGATGAGGCCGGTAACGGTCCGATCCGGCTCCACGCACTGAAAGGCTTCAGAGGTCCGCGTTTCAGACGCCGAGCGTCTTTCTGGACCGGACTCAAGTTGCCGGAGAGTTTGAAGCAGAAGGTAAATGGAGGCTGTAATTATTACTTGGGTGGGAGCGAAGAAATTACAGACGCGAGCTCCGTCCGGACGAGACTCAAACCTGTAATAACCGATTTTTTTTTTTTTTTTTGGAAACTTGGGGACGAGCAAGGACGACTTTTAACAAACCGTAGCTTATTTTTACACATCGAGAGTACTATCATTTATTTTTTTTGGAGTCGTGTTTCAGG
>CM029122.1:2530000-2572500 GCA_016859345.1 Istiophorus platypterus | reverse complement strand
AAGAAAAAAGAAAAAACAGAGAGAAGAAAAAGGAAGAAAATCAAGACGATGGTAAATCAATAAATGTGATTAAGGAAGGGAAATAAAAGGCTCTAATGAGATTGGATCAGGATCCAGGAAATGATCGGTATCAGCGTAGGACGGTATCGAGCTGCAGGGCCGAGCTGCTCTGCCCAAGACGGACTGTATCAGATATGAAGAAACATGGAGCCACGGCCGGCTGCAGCCCGTTAGCCTAGCTTAGCCTAGCTTAGCTTAGCTTAGGGTGGAGGCTGGAAACAGGGGGAAACAAGTAAAAAACAATCCAAAAAAAGCAAATGTATTTAACACCCATAGAAGTGTAAATTGTTGCTTTTATGCTTTGATTTTTGTATAGAATTAAAAAAAAAAAAAAAAGAAATATCGTTACAGGATCTACTAGTCAGATTTTCTGACCTCTGGATAGAACCAGGCTAAAAGCCCCCCCCCCCGTTTCCAGTCTCTGTGCTAAGCTAAGCTAACAGGCCTCGGGCTCGGGCTACATATTTACCATACAGACACGAGATTAGTATCAATCCTCTCATCTAACGCCCGGCGAGCATCTCCCAGAATGTCACATTACCCCTCTAGGATGCATTCGCTCGTCTCCGAGCCTCTTTAAGCTTTTGTCTCTGGACACTAAAACGATTAAAGAGCAGAAAGTGAAGCTCAACACTAATAACGATTTGGCAGCTCGAGTTTTTTTCCATCTAAACTGAGTCAGGTTATAGACTCGGGGGCAGCTAACCTGCCTACCTGGGGCTACCTGGGGCTACCTGGGGCTACCTGGGACTACCTGGGGCTACCTGCGTAGGTGTGCTGCGGGGGACGTGCCTGGAAACGCCTACCTTGGCATCTTTGGCGTAGTAGAGGGTTCGGCCTCTCAGCTTGAAGTAGCGTTTCTTCCACCTCTGGAAGGAGCTGGTCTGCTTCAGCAGCAGTCCTTCCTTTATACTGGTCTGGACGGAGGAGACACACAGCGGAAAATAAATTATGCTTTTATGGGGCCTCATATCAGCGAAGAAGGTTCCATCAGAAAATAACACAGGGCCTCTCTCACTCACACAGGCACACACACACACACACACACACACACACACTCAGACGCAGAACACCCTCTTGTATTTATCCACAGGAAACTGTCAAGATAAAAAAGTGTGTACTGTTCATTTGTGTGTGTGTGTGTGTGTGTGTGTGTGTGAATCTGAGGACCAATTTTATGCATGGGAGACAGGGAATAGGCCAAAAAAGCAGAGAAGAAAGGAAACACATACATACACACACACACACACACACACACACACACACACACACACACACACACACACACACACACACACACACACTCATTACCCCTCTTTTCTCAGAAGAGCTGTAAACACACATCACTCACACCCCTTCCCCTGGACCAGAGAGAGAGAGAGGGAGAGAGAGAGAGAGAGAGAGAGAGAGAGAGAGAGAGAGAGAAGGAAAAAAGACGACGGACATAGAAGGAGAGAAAGGAAGAAAAGATAAAGAGGGAGAAGAAAAAAAATAGAAAGGGTGCGGGTGGTATCCCATTGACTGGACATCTGCTGAACGTCGAGGGACCAAACACAAATATGTCCTCCAGCACGCAAGTTTGACAGACTTGAAAGAGACTCGCATCATAATATTATCACTTAATGATGGATGTTCCGCGCAGCAGGGACATTTTATGGTGACTCTGAAAGCAGGACGGCGAGACACAGTGGGCCGATAAGACTGAGACGGAACAGATGGGGCAGCGAAAATGGACTGGAATTTTTTTTTTTAATAAGCTTAAAGAATTATGGGAAGACGGACAAAGACATAAAGGCTTCCTGTCTTCTATAAAACCTATGTGTGTGTGTGTGTGTGTGTGTGTGTCACATTGAATCAGACCATCTCTGAGTGCACAAACACACACAAACACACACACACAGACACACACACACACACACACACTCATCATCATTACGACCGTCATCATCTTGTCCACATCACACACACACACACACTGGACATAAAGAGCAAATACAGCGAGAAGTGGAACGGTGGACATAGAAAAGATAAAACATACATACACACGGATAGAAATGCTGAGGGGGGGAAATACTGTGGGGGGGGGGTAACACCACTCTCTCTGGGCACACTGAGGAGAGGTGGGGCGAGCGAACACACACACACACACACACACACACACACACACACACACACACACACACACACACACACACACACAAGCGGAGGCTATTTATAGCAAAGGAAGGCTGCTCTCCAAGGGGAGAATTACAAACAGACACAGAGGCCTGAAGCTGACATCCTGCCCACCAGCTGTGTCAACTTAAACACAGAAAACACAGCGGTGGAATACAGGCTCATTGTGGAGGCACACTGCACGCACATGCACACGCACACACACACACACACACACAGACGCACGCATGCACGCACGCACATCGGCATGTCACACTGGACGAAGCAAACACACAGAGCTGTAAAAGCCAATCACACAGAATATCACGAATCCTGAAAAGAGATGTATCTTTCGGGACCGTCACCGTCTCCGTTTCAGTAAATGAACGACTATTAAAGGGTCAGTTCACACAAATTACAGAAAGACTCTATCTCATTACCCCCCCCCCCCCCGGTAGTGTCTGGGCATGTCAATGCTGTAGAGCTGAGTTTATTTATTAAAGTTTTGAGATTTTAGCCTCCACTCAAATACAATGGAGGCGAATTGAGTTAAACTGTGGTGACAAAAACACTGAAAAAAATTCAACAATAACAGCTAATGTTAGGATTTGCTGTTTTCCTTAGTCACATATTACAGCAAACTGAATATCTTTGGGTAACAGCCAGTTCTCGTTATTTTCTGACATTTTTCATTAATTGAGAAAATAATCTACAGACAGATCTATACTGACAAATAAAACTGTTAGACGCAGCCCAATTTTACACATCGACTATCTGAAAACTGTTCATCTCTGGATGATCCCGAGTCCTGACATTGTTCTTGGAGAGAGATACCAACCGATGTTCCCTTCTCATGGTTCAAAAGCTGTGAGCGGTCGTGGCAGGTTCACATCTCCGAGGCAGGGACCTCAAAACCTGTCTGAATAGACCTAAGTCTAAAGCAGCTGCACAGTGCTTTTTTGTAATTTACGTGAAGTTATCCTTAAGAAGAGAACTCACGCGACGTTGCATTGCACTTTATGAAGTTTTGGGGCTTTGTGAGAGACGGATTTAAAAGACGAAATCTACATCAGAGCAGCAGAGGCCCAGATTTCCTGACTTCTGGCCCCTGGTGTAGGCTGCACCCCCAAAAAACCCTGAATCCTACACTTCCCTTGATGCAACCAACCCGACAGTGTCTTTGATCAGAACCTTCCTGCCCAGTGACAAGTACCACATCTATAATCTGCAGTCGTCAGTTTCAACCACGGATCGCTTGGGCCATATCATACGTGTGTTACACCAACCGCGCTCGTGGTCTGACCAGTTCTCCTCATATTCCAAATTGACTCTGACATTAAAACATGAAAGGAATCGGAGGAAAGGTTCCCAATGGAATCTGCGTGGGCCCTTGTAAAGCGTAAGGACTAGATCGGGTTCTCTAGCTCGAGGCCTTGCAGTTCCACGAAAATCCACCGTAAAATCCTCTGACCTTTGCCTTTGGCTTTTGATGGAGATGATGACCGAGTGGAAAAAAAAAAAAAAGAAACAACAGGATAAGGACGCGCCGTGTTTTGTTTTTTGTTTTTTCCTGAGACAGCTGTCTACCTAACGTCGACTCCCTGCCTCCCTTCTCCGTAGGTACGGCCCGGAGGAACCACATTCCTGTGATGGATTAAGGTGGAATACCGCAATGCCGACTACCCTATAAGGCCTCGGCGGCTCAGCCTTGCGAATGCAATCAAAGTAGGAGTGAAACGCAGGCATGGTGGATGAAGTCATCTCCTCATTTCGGCCTGTCGGGCTACCGGAGGTCGAGAGGTGCGTTCAGGGATCTCCTCTGCGTTTTGTTGTTGTTGGGTTTTTTTTCCCCTTCTCATTTGAACAGAGCCGCTGTTTCAAAGGAACACAAGGCAGAGCATTGTTGGTGCCTCCACCTTTGCCGAGCACTGCCGACATGTGAACGCGTGCACACCCACGTGAGCGTGCACACGCACTGTGGGCTGTGCTGGTCAGCTGCTCGGACGGCCATCCAACCAGAGGTGGGGGGGGGGTGAGAGGCTTAATGAACATCTCATGACGGATTGAGACAAACATGCACCGAGTGGGTAACTGTGCTGGGTTCTCTAAACCAAGGGGTCGGACTCATTACACAGCAGCAGTCAATACTGTACCAGCATTGACTCTACCATGAAAACTTAACACGCACTCACCGAGCGCTTTATTAGGAACACCTGTGCACCTTCTTATTCACTCAGTTATCCAATCAGCCAATCACGTGGCGGCGGTTCACTGCATGAAAGCCTGCAGATACAGGAGCTTCAGTTAATGTTCACTTCAAATATCAGAAAAAGGAATGAATGTGATCTTGTTAACTTTGACTGTGGCTTGATTGTTGGTGCCAGATGAGCCGGGCTGAGTGTTTTTCTGAAACTGCTGATTTCCTGGGATTTTCACCCACAACAGTCTCCAGACTTTATTCAGAGTGGCGAGAAAAAACAAAAAAAACAAACAAAAAAAAAACATCCTTGGACCAGCGCTTCTTTGGACAGAACCTGAGGACGAGAGGTCAGAGGTCAGAGGTCGGAGGTCGGAGGACGTTCACACTGGTTGGAGCTGACCATGTTCTTCCCTTTATAGCCACAGTTCACCATCTTCTAACAGCGACGTCCTGCAGGATAATGATCCAGGTCACAGAGTAAAAGTCTCAAAGTGGTTCCATGAACATGACAGTGACTTCAGTGGACCACAGTGCCCCCCCTCCAGTCTCAGATCTGGATCCAGTAGAACCACCTTTGTGAAGTGGTAGAACAGGAGACTGGAAACATGAATGCACTGAAATGATGTGATGCATCATGGCAACGTGGAACCAGAACCTCAGAGGAACGTTCCCAACATCCCATGGAATCCAGGCCTTGGAGAACTGAACGGAAGAACTACCGAGTATTAGTGAGGCGTTCCTAATAAAGTGCTATATTTATATTTACAGGAAAACACACTTCTACATTAGTTGCTTTGTCACAATTGCTGTGTTTCAGGTCATCACGAGCGAACTGACAGATATTCCTCCCAACCTTGTGTGGACCGACACCAAGAGCTGCAATGGTTAGTTGACTAATCGGTTGGTGAAATTTAATCGGCAACTATTTTGACGATTGACTAATCATTTGAGACATTTCTTTGAAAAAAAAACGAGAAACAACAGATTGAGCTCTAGGATACGGCGATGGCCACTTTCAGCGTTTCCGGATGTTTTGTAGACAAAGAAATCAAATTGATCAATCAATAAAGAATTTGGCTGAAAAAACGATTACATTAAATAATCATTAATTAGCCCCAATCCCAGCTACTACATCTTGAGTAAGTCCAGCAGTTATTTGACAGATTTTAGTCTTGTTTCTGTGTCTGAAGAGAAACTTTCAGACTCTTGAACTTCCAAATTTGAAAAAGTAGAACTTCTGTTGTTGTTTCTTTTCCTTTCTGTCGAGACGGAGCAGCAGCAGTAACTTCGCTCCAGTTGGATGTTCTGTTTTTCTGTTTTGTCCCTCCTTGGCCTCCATAGTTCCTTTCCTTGTCTTCATCTCCTTCCTGTTGCCAAGTAGGCCAGAAGTGATCTATAAATAGTGCCTGTGCTTGCCTCTGTGTGCGGCTCCTCTCCTCTGCTAAACTGCGAGACGACGGCGAGCGAGTCCTGCGCCAGAGAGAAGTGAGAAACCTGAGCGCCGTGTAAAGCCCCCCCAAAAAAAAAAAGCCACCGATGGGGTCACACACACACAAACATATTCTAAACAGCACGTACACACACACACACACACACACACACAAATGCTTGTACAATGGACAAAGGCACAGCCAGTTCAAATGAGTCCAGCAGCTGTGGTCAGTGGATGCAGATGCAGACGCAGGCAGAGCAGGCAGAGCAGGCAGAGCAGGCAGAGCAGTCAGAGCAGGCAGAGCAGTCAGAGCAGGCAGAGCAGATGCTCCCTGGACGGCTAAACGCAGGGAGCGGGACCAACCCTGGTCTGGCAACCAGACAGTCGGTCGGTCATCGGTCGATCCAACGCCTCGCTCACGCATGGTGCAGGACCGGACCGTCTGCCAACGCCGGCTCGGGCGGATGGGACTCGACAGCAGACCCGTCCTCAGTCCGACCGAGGGCACCGCGTCCTGAACCAACCACTAGTCCCTCCTGGGCCTTGCTGAGCTTTCTTTCTAATAAATAGATGCAAATGCTTGACTTCTAACCTCCTTCTCCGGTTAACTTAATTGTTTTGTAACTGTTTTAATGCAAAGAGCGAAGTCTAAAGATTCCTTAAATATGAGGCCTTACAGAAGAACAGGGCTGCTAAGTTTTGTCTTAAATACCTGGACTACGAGTTTTGTTGTCTGTTTCGAACGCCAACGTTCTTGGGGTTGAATGAAATCGTGGTGGAAACGGCATCAGCAGTAAAAACCCCAACTTCTCTTGTGGGAACGGGAAAGTGAGATGGGAACATACCTTCATCTACCTGATGAAGCATTGAGGCTAAAATCTCAGAAACTAGCGGAAAGAGTCCAAAAGGTGCCATTGCTGAATGTCTGGACCAACTGTCCAAATCAGGCAAACAGGGACTCGAAACAAATTAAACAATTTATCAGACTAGTTTCAAATGATTTTCCTTTTCTTTTAATCAACTACTCGATTTATCGACTAATCGCTGGATCTCTGGACACGAATGTTAGGTCCAAGGCTTCGGAAGTGATAGTTTCAGATGAATATTTTCCAGAATTATTATGAAAACTTATTTATCCCATGTATGCCGCTGACTGTCTGTGAAATGTTTTTAAGTTGTTAAATCTGTGCTCTGTACACGAACCCGGGCGTAATAAAGTTAAACCAGTGATGGACAGGGTGCAGGGTTCCCCATTTTTCTCCTCCCGAACAGGATATAACGTGTTAATGATGAGCTTTAAAGGTACTGGTACTGGTACTGGAGCAGATTCTGTTGCCCTTGACAACCAGCCTGTGGCGAAGGTGCCAGAGCCTCAGCCACCAAAAGGTTCTGCATCCCAAATATAAGGAGAACTCCCCCATTTCTCTCCCTGCTCTGCCTCCCCATCCCTGAGGGATGTCCCCTGATGGGCGTTCCCTGAGGGGTGTCCCCTGAGGGGCGTCCCGTGATGGGCGTCCCCTGATGGGTGTCCCGTGATGGGCGTCCCCTGATGGGTGTCCCGTGATGGGCGTCCCCTGATGGGCGTCCCCTGATGGGCGTCCCCTGAGGGCCCTCTGATAGGACAAACAAAGTTATACATTACATACGAATGTCCTCGTGCCCACAGAAACCGGTTGTGACGCTGTTGGCCGGTCCCAAAACAAAAGGGACCTGTCCCTGTCCGGTAAATTTCAATTCATGACTATTGAGACAGAACCGCTGGGGCCGCGAGTGGCCCATCCTTCAGGACAATGGTTCGTTTATGTGTCCCTATGAGAGGGGGCCACTGTCCTAGGAGTCATTCCACGCAGTTAGGCCCCATTATACCTCCATGTCCAACTCATTTGTCGTTCCTGAGTAAGACCGGAGTGCCTGTGGAGCCGGAACAATCAAGTCAGTGAATCTCTCCACCCCCACCCCCCACTTCCCCCTCGCCTCCGCGGCTCCCCGTGTAGCTGTCTCGGCATACTGTCCTCTCTGTTCGGGTGTAATTGTAGCCCTGCAACCATCCTCCTCCAGCTTTCAACGCGGCGATGGGAAAATTACAATCCGGCGGCGTTGAAGGGGGCGACTCCCCTCGTCTGCCATCTCCTTCGTGCGATGTGGGCCACACGGGTGTCATAGCGGTTGCAGGCTGATGCTAATTGAATGTTGTTTTGAGGCCGGCAATTTACACGAAGACCCCTAAAATAGACTCGGCTCCGGCTCTGGACCAGAGGAGGACTCGGTTTCACGCGGTTTCAGCGCCACATTGGATTTTAGAGCAGTTGTCCCTTGCAACGTATCATTGCATCACTTAAACTGAAATGTAGCTTTTTAGATGCAGAATGAACTGGCTAATTTCCTGTTTTAGTAGAGTCTCAGTGCAATTTTCCATGAGAGAGAAATGAAGCATTTGCCTACGCTTTTCTCAACAGGAAGTAAAATGCATCAGAGTGGGCAAAACCAACGGCGCTTTGAGGAAGGCTTCAGGCAAATGTTTCCTCGCCTGTCTGAGCGTCCCCTATGTGGAGCGAAGGTAAACAAGCAAGGAGAAAAACCACAAACACAATAACAACCCAATCCACATCCAACCCCGAGAGCATTTACCCGAAAAGTCAGCCTTACTTCCCGCAAACGTGAGCCAAGTCGTGACGCCTCGTCCAGCACACGGGAGAGACGGACCGGAACTGGGGGTGCTCTCTGCAGCATCTCACCCCCAGTTCTACCTGACTCCGCATCAGGCTGATCCGGATTATTCCCTATCTAGACCGGAGGTGCCGTCCCGGTCGTCTGTGCAGCAGCGGTGGTGGCGGCGACATCAGGCTCCATCAGGCTCCCGCATGCCATTAGCTCTGCCTTCAGTCATGCGGCTACAGTGTTAGTCACAAGTTCACAGGCTTTCCTCAGCCGCAACAGTGCCCCCCGAAAAAAAGACAGGGAGAGGGGGCCCGAGGGGTGTAGAGGACAGGCGAGGGGGAGGCGTCGACAAGACTGCTATCCAACCCTCACGTATTTAAGCAACACGCAGCCCGGTTCCAACTGTGGGGCCAGCATTTCACGTTTACTGCAACCGACCGGTCCGATGGATAACAAGCATCCACGACCACATGGGTTACGGCGTCCGCCTCACGAGGCAGAAAGGAAGGGATCAAATCCCCCCCGGGCGTGGCCGCGTCCCGTCCACTCTCGGCGATAAACGACGGGCGGTATCGCTGTGATGGGTTTATACGTGTCCGTCAGTGGCGGTGGACAGCGGTGGCAGATGAAGTGAATAGTTAACTACGGACGGCAGCGACGACTTCGGCCGCATCGGGTACTGAACCCGTCAGAGAGACGAAGACAGAGGACGGAGACATTTTCAGCCTCACTTTGAAACACAACCAGTGTCCACATGAAGAAATCCTGTTTTTATTCAAGTTTTATTTGTTGCAAAGAAGATGTTTTGAGAATTTTTACAAGAAGTTGTTAAACAATCTTGATATTCATAATGACGCTTGCATAATTCCACCCAGTCTCATGTTAAATAACCAGCCTCCTTTGCCAACTATTAATTTTCTTCGATGGAAAAAATGCCTTTTACAGCTTCCACGCTGTGTTAAATAAGTTGTTAAGTTGGACATTTCTCAGTCTCTGTCTGCTCTGATCTACTGACATGTTTTTCTAGATTATTTTTTTTTTTATTTTCTTTGAAGTTTGGGGGGGGTGTCTGAGCAGATAACAGATGCAACAAACTGTGCAGCCTATGTGACCCCCCCCAACAACATAACCATCTGCCTCACAGGTATCATCGCCGTGGATTCAGTCAATATGGGGAGAAAGACGTGGTCGTCCATGGCAACCGAGGATCCGGAGAGGTGGCGGACGGAGAAGGGTGGACGTGGACAATGCGATGGGAAGGCATACATGTACACGTACACACACACACACACACACACACACACACACACACACACACACACACACACACAGTCCAGAGCTGAGCAAACAACTCAGTGGAACAACACTCTGTGAGTCAGTGCCTGCATGATCCATTAGTAACACTCAGCATGCACACACACACACACACACACACACACACACACACACACACACACACACACACACACACACACACACACACACACTCTCTCTCTCTCACAGGAAAAAAAAAACCCTGTGACCCACACCACAACAACTCTGAGACCTTCGCTAGCACAATGTCAACACGCTAAGGACACTGATACAGTCACAGTTAACCTGCCTTATGCCGATGCTAGAGATGGATGAGCTCATTTCACTGCATCACGTAGCCATATAGTGTCTGATGCCTGAAGGGGCCTCCTGCCGTACATTACTGCAGCCGGAGTGAAGACGACGAATCAAACCTGCCTCACTTTCGTCCACTTTAAAAAAAATGAATCAAAAAATCCCTGCAATAACTTCAGGAGCGACAGGTGAAAAAAACGGCTTATGACCAACAGTCCCTCAGGAAACTTAAAAAAAAACTCAGCCGGATCCGTGTTTACACTTATGCTCTATATCATATCGCCCCAGAGACTGGCCGCTGATGGATTACAACAGGAATGATGCTGTAAAACTGACAGAAAATCAATCTCTCGCCACTCTCAGGAGCCATTGTTTATTATTTATGAAGTTAAAGCCTCTGAAATGTGTTTGGTTTTCTCAAGGAAATTGACCTTTAAGATTAATGTTGGGTGTATTTTTCACAGCAGGCTCCGGTAACTTCTGATGCATATTTTTATCATTAGTTTTTGTTTTACATTTTGTAGACAAAATTATTCATACATTTATTAAAAGCTTGACTAACTAGTGAACTGAAAATGTACATAATGTTTGCTGCAGCCTTGCAACATGTCCTCTGGGCAGCTCCACACTCACCCTGTTGGGCAATTTGCATAAGAAAGCTAAGCTATGACCACGCATACCTCTGCCCCGAGTCTCTAAATATACCCCCCACTCCGCTGAATAATGTAGGTGGGGCAGAGTGGATCGGTCAATAATTAAGTGGATCTATTGGCGATGGAGGACGGCAGTCGTTTACTGGGTAAAACTGGGCCACGAAAGCTCAGGTGTCACAGGTGGGAAAGAGCACAGCTTCCTTTTACGGGGCCATGAACATCACACGTGGGAATGAAGCAGAGCGTCAACCCCCCCCCCTTTCATTTGTGAAACACTAATTATCATTCAAGATTATTTAAACATATATACTCACACACACACACACACCCATTATATCCTGAAACTTCAGTACAGTTGAGTTATATGAAGAGTCAGAAAAAACATATAATCATAAATTATTCAAATCAAAATAGATTTTGTGCTTTTTGCACAACAATATTCAACAATATTCAAACAATATTCTGCAATGCAGGAAAGAATAAAATGAAAAACATACAAAAATCTCTTTAACTGAATCTATTTTAATGGGATGCCAGGCACAAAATACAATAAATCAAATGAGTATCGGGCTGCAATTAACAATAACTTTTATTACTGATTGATCTGCAGATTATTTTCCCCAATCTATTCATTAATCCTGTAGTCTATGACTGATAAAAAAAAATGCAAAGTACAACATTTACATTGCTCGGAGCCCAGATGCCTTCGATCTGCATGTTTAAAACACAACGGTTTACAGTTTACTGTCACGTAAGACGAAGAAAAAACACTGAATCCTCCCATCAGACAAAGTGTTTTCCGTTTTTTTTAAATCACATTTTTGCCTGAAAAATAACAGAAACAATGACTGTCAGGGAAACTACTGATCCATTAATCGTTGCAGCCCCGGAGGAGTTGTACATTTACTTAGGTTGTACTGGTTTATACTTAAGCTTATCAAGGCAACAGGTTTGAGCCATTTTCAGGGGAATTGGAAGTTTTTCTATTCTAAACTTGTGTAGAAAAAAGGTCTGTTTAGTGTCATCACCCCCCCCCCCCCCACACACACACACACACACATTTTAAATAAAGATAAAGTTCAGGGCGTCTCTGTCTGCAAAAGCCCTGCAGTCTCGTCTAGCATGAGCCAAGAAGGCCAAGAAGTAAAACAACAACAACAACAACAACAACAACAACAACAACACAGTATTCCCTGGCTTCCTCTGTGCGCCGGTACCTTCGCATCAGAGGGGGCCACAGACACCAGACCCCGGGTCGCTCGGTCCTCTGGGGGGGCCGGCTCAGGTACAGGCAGAGAATCGACCTGATTCTTCAGAGAATGTCGGCCCACGGATGGTCTAGTTTAATCCGCCCCCCCCATCAACAAGCACCCCCACACACCGGTGACTGGGATCCAGCAAAGACACGAGCGCCATCGGACCGCGTGGATCCGAAGCCAGACATCCATGTTAGTGACAAACACCCCCGGAGACAGGACGCGGGGGGTCTTACCTTGCTCCTGATCTGTCCCGAGGTGGACACTTTCCGGATGAGTTTCTGGGGGCCCTCCTGCTCCGCCTCGCTGTCGGAGGACTCGTCCGCGGCGCCGGAGCCGGCGACGGCGCCCACCACATGCGCGTGGATCCCCGCCGCGGACGCCGGCCCTCTCTCCGGCTCCTGTCGCGGGGAGGGACAGTAAAGCCAGTCGGGGTTAGCCCTCGCCCGCTCCGCCGCTCCCTTCCTCTCCCGCAGGCGAGAGCTGGCCAGCGGCTGAGAGGCGTCTCTCCTCGCTGTCATCTCCTCGCCGTCTCTGCAGTTTTCTGAGGGCGCGCGCGCGCGCGCGTCAGCGTGCGTATGTGTGTGCGAGCGTGTGCCCGTGCGCGCGCGTGTATGCGTGTGTGCGTGCGGGTCGGTGAAGGCATAGGGGATGTAGCGTGTCGCGGGCACGACGGGGATGGGCTCCACGGCGCATGAAAACACCCGCCCCCCGCCCACCTCTCTCTCTCCCTCTCCGTCTCTCTCCCTCTCTTTCTCTTTCTCCCTATCTCTCTCTATCGCTCCCTCTCTCTCTCTCTCCTTCCCCAGGTCTCTCTCCCTCTCTCTCTATCTCTCCCTCCCCCTGCTTGGCTGATGGTCACGGCTCCAGTTTACAAGAGCCAGTCCCGACCGAGGCTAGAGACCGCCTCGTCCAGCCCGTGAACCGGGGGGGGGGGCATGTCCGCGGACGGGCAGACCCTAGCGGCCGCCTTTACACGAGCAGAGCCGCGAAGGGGAAATACGCATAATCCAAGTACCCCGATTTAATTTAATCCTTTTCCCCCTTCACTAGTCAAAATAACCTGCAGCGGATCTGTAGTAACCACTAAATGTGATAAGGAATCAATAAACAAACCTCAGATCAGGGAAGTGATCATGATGGAATCACACATTCGGCTCGAATCCACGAGAAAACTCTTACATGAATCTCATTATATCGTTATATTTCATTATAATCTATAATCTGTTAAAATATGACATGGAAAGTATATGCATAGAGCAGTAATCTGTAACATACTGAGCCTGAAGTATGAACCGAGTCGTCGGATCTGTTGAACCCAAATATTAAAATAAAGAACCCGGTCTTTTTGGTCATAATCAGTGACTCCTGGTCCAGATGTGATGCAACGACTAAATTTATTCGACGTGACAGTTTAAATTGGTTTTAAAAAATCAGCGGGCAGAACGAAATGGGACTTGGAATTTTTTTTTATAATAAGGAAATGGGCAGGGAAGCCTCCACTATCTGGATCATTTTAAAAAAAGGAGAAGAGAAGAAGTAGAAGAGGAGGAGGAGGAGGAGGAGGAGGAGGAGGAGGAAAGAAGAAGTTCCTGCACTCTTTCATCCGAGAATAAAACTTGCTTCAACCGGTGTTTTTTTTCTTTTAATTGCGGGGAAATCGATTAACTAATCGGTTTGGGATCATTTACTTGTCCGCCACACAAACGCGCGCCGCTGAGTAAAATAAGCGAGATTTGACGCGATCGACACATTTAAAGGCGAACATCCAAAACGGCTTTTAAACGCTCGCTCACGCACAGGTCGCGGCAGGGGAGGGGGACGGAGCGGGGGGAGGCGAGGCGACCCCGGGGTCCGAGACCGGGCCCGGAACGAGGGTCCTGACCGGACCGGGGGACGCATGAGCACAGAGTAACGCCGGGTCCGAGCGTTTTCCGTCCGTCAAGACGCTGAGCGGACTCTCGGTGAAATTAAGGAGGAAAAGAAGAAGAGGCACTGACCAGTTCCTCCCAGACAGGGCTGCGGGTGTAGTGGTAGACCTCCTCCATGGTCCCGGACCTCCGCGTCCGCTGCGTCCGGGGAGAAAAGAGCCGAAATCAAGGGGGTGGGTGGGTGGGTGGGGTGGGAGGAGAGGTGGCGGTGGTGGTGTGGGGGGGGGCAGAAGCTGGAGGAACTCTCGACCTGCCTCGCCGCCCTCACGCCGCTCATACGCGCGCTGGAGAGCCGGGACCGAGTTGGCCTCGTCCTCTCGCTCCGCCGCTGCCGCCACCGGCGCCACCAGCGCCGCCACGAAGACCCGCGCCGCGTCGCTTCTCTCCTCCGGCCCGCGTCGCTTCTCCGCCTTCAGCCCCCTCCGCTGCTCCCGCACGGTCCGAGCCCGCCGCCGCTCCACGTGACAAATGTCAAAACCCGCACAAACGCGCGCGGCTCGTCGCGGCCCCACGCGGGATCGCTCGAGTCTGGAGAGAGAGAGAGGGAGAGGGGGAGAGAGAGAGAGGGAGAGAGAGAGAGAGAGAGGGAGAGAGAGAGAGAGAGAGAGAGAGAGAGAGAGAGAGAGAGAGAGAGAGAGGGAGAGAGAGAGAGAGAGAGAGAGAGGGAGAGAGAGAGAGAGAGACAGACAGAGAGAGAGAGGGAGAGAGAGGGGGGAGGGAGAGGGGGGGCGGGGTGTCTCATGTATATTATTTGTGCGCGCGTGCACTCGGGTGTGCCCATGTGGATGTGAGTGGAGTTAAATGACGTCATCCATCAACACACAGTCTTCCCCGGTCTAATTACTGAGATCATAGTTTTTTTTCCACAGTTTTCCTAATTTTCCCGAGTCTTCTAATGAGTTGACATGAGTTTATTCAAGCCAACGTGTTTCCTCACTGTAAACTTTCTTTAAACTTTTAGGCCAACAAATATTCATTTATTCATTAAGCAACATTAATTATCCTTCACTTATACCTTATGTCAAGTAGTCGATTTATTTAAACCACTTCAAAAGAATATAACAATAAGAGCATGAAGAAGACAAATTCTATTCTATTCTAGCATAGAAGGATTCGGAAATAATAATATTAATAAAAACAACAACAATAATAGTAATGATAATTCTATTTACAGCATGATGGATGTATTGAGAGAATGAGTGGAGACAGAGACAGAGAGGCGGGCTGCAGCTATAAAATAAAACTGTCATGTAAAATATAAATATGAAGATTTAGAATATAGAAATAAGCTCTGTCTAGGAAAGAGAACAACTTTGGTTCATGCAAAAGCCTGTGAGATCATGAAAAACCCTAGAAATCGCCGGATTAATTTGTACTTAATGTTTTCTACATGTTGCACAAACTGACGCAACAATCTAAGCATAAACATACACTGGCATAAACTGTCATTATAAATATATCCTCCTATGTGTCCTTTACCTAGTTTGTTAGTATTATTTCTAAGACAGAAAAGACTGTGGCTTACATATCACATTGAAAATTAATGAATCATACAAAATGTTCATTACATTGTTTTATTCACCTCAGCAATGCGACGTTATTATATTAATGTAAATACTTTAAAGGAACCAACGGGACACTTGTAAACCTACCACTACGGAAGACTTTAGTCGCGGACCACGCGGTCCCTCCTTTATTGTCTTCCGACTCCGACAAAATGAGCTGACAGATGTTATGAAATGGGAAAGAGGCCGGTCAGGACGTAGCTCGACTGGAAGCCCGTGGACTTCATTTCGTATTATGCTTTGTAAGACAATAGTTTAAATATGCAGTCCCAGATTTTATGTCGCGGCTCAACAGCGGCCGTCGCCGCGAGGAGGATGCGGAATATTTTGGGTTCTGTCCTGGGGAGAAACGGCTGGATGTGGAGAACACATGAGGTCAAACTTCTCAACACTTCCTCAGGTAACCTGTCAGTTGTGGTCAGTTATAACCGGTTACAACCCCGCAGTTACCACAAGAACTACTTCACATTGCTTTTAGCTTATCTTCAATCATAAACAGCGCGTTTCTGTCATTGGTAACAGCTAGCTAGGGGAATGATTAGCTTTATCTCAGGACAGCAGTGGAGCTGTGAGGCTGGAAGGTCTCACAGCGCGGTGGTTTATGTTTTCTAGCTGAACACAAATAGATTACAAGCGTGAGATTAGCGTTGAATGTGACTTGGACCTGGGAATATGGACAATACGTTTACTTAGCTGACGGGGGAGAGGTTAAACCCAGGTGTTCGACCGCGTCAGGCCATTTTAACAGCTAGAAAAAGTTGTAGGTTAAACTAATAACTGTTCTTGGTTTTAAAATTGAAAACTGTTTCAATTAGCTGCCTTGAAGTCAAAGACCACATGTTACTTTTGGTTCTACTTCCACACAAGGCACCATCTATAACTGCTTTATTAAAAGTTACTGTCAAATAATTTCCTAATGTTTCATATATCAGTTTTAAGCAATTAATCATGTAAAACTTTTGTGTTGCCATGTGTTGGAAAATCCTCTTCCAGCCACAATTATCTCTTGTATACACTCAGGAGACCCCTCAAATGGATGTTTGACCACATATTTTATGGAAAAGTGGCTGCAGGGCAAAAGCCATTTATAAACCAGTTATTAACATTAACAACTGTACCTTCTTTTTCTTCTGATAGAAGAACTAAACTCTGAAAATAACACTCAAGTTGTTTGACAACAGTCACTGTTGATTTGAAGACATTTACTGTTTGATTAAAGAGTCTTCTATCAGTTTGGAACATAGAGATTATGTAGTGGGCTGCAGAACTTTTTCTATTTCAGAACTTTTGCTTTATTTTTTTGGAACATTTTCTTTGTTTCATTAATATTATAATAAATATCTTTGTATACAGCTATAATGCGTACAACTTGATTTGTACAAAAAAGCAAGCAAATGTTACTTTGGCTTCTATCTTTGTTTGATTAAGAAACTGTTTCAACTTGGTAAACAAAGGGTTTATTTGTCTGCCAGCTTTTCTAGCAGCAGACATTTTGACTTGTCACAGCAGGAAAAGCACAGGTAATACTAATAACATTAATAATGGCTCTGGTCAATTAAAGTGTCCCAGTCAGCCATGACAGTGTGACAATGATCCATGGGGCACAAAACCGGGACCCTGAAACCAAAGCCCCTAAATACAAGTCAAGAATTTAGAAATTTATTCAAAACAGCAATTACTGTTACCAAAAAAGCGTAAAAGGGTTTTCAAAGTTTACATTTTTTTAAAGGAAAAAAGATCAATGTGAAAGTCTCAAATCTAAGGATGAGAGTTGCCACAGAGGCAAAAACTGGAGCTACTTATCAGCAGGCAATCACTTAGTCACCTGTGTTTTTATGTTGTTACTGTGTCAAAGGTAACAGGCGGGGCTAACATCCATAAAAGATAAATATAGATATAGTGGTAGATATAGTAGAAGCTGTTAATGTGCTGGTCTGATTATCACTGGCATCGTCAGTGAAAGATCCTCATGTGCTGGCAACTCCAATCTTTTTTTCAGGTGACACAGTGAAGATTGGAGAGATCTCGTACAAACTGAAAACCCCCCAGAATCCGGAACTTGTTCCCATCAAACACAGTAGGTCTTTTTCTGTCTGAGTGTCTGCTCAAAATACGCATCTGCATGAAATGGGAGGAACCCGATGGAAACTGGCTAAACAAAAGTCACTGAAACTGTGTTTCGTCTGGGTTCGCTAGTTCTAGACTCGCTACCTCAGACAGTGGCTCAGCACCTGCGATGGATTATGCAGAAAGACCTTCTGGGCCAGGATGTGTTTCTCATTGGTCCCCCAGGACCCCTGAGACGATCCATAGCAATGCAGTACCTCGTGAGTACACACACATACACACCCATGTGAGGTTTTTCCTGAAAAGCCAAGCGAAGCTGAGTTTTCTCTTGTTGAGCAGGAGTTGACCAGGCGGGAGGTGGAGTATGTTGCCCTGTCCAGGGACACCACAGAGACCGACCTAAAACAGAGGAGGGAGATCCGCTCGGGGACGGCCTTCTACATAGACCAGGTAGAAATCCCCTGAGTGCTGTCAGTTTCTCTTTGGAAATAACTCACTCTGTCTAACACGTCGGGAAAGTAACGTGAGCTGGTCAAAAAGCCACTTTAACAGATAAACTAGTTGGTCAATGTTTGACCCAATAACCTTTGAACAGGATTAATATTTGATTTAATTCAAGTTGATGGTCGTTTTACAGTACAGGGGACATGTACAATGAAAAAATATCTTGTGGCTCTAAGGAGACATTGCAAAACGCAGAATGAAAAGCAAAAATGAGCAAGAAATTAAAAAAAAAATAAAAATGTTAACATGCAAGAATTAATAACAAAGAAGGAAATACTATTTACATGTGTGTTTAGAGAGAAAGTATTTACATGAATAAAAACAAAGAGAAGGGTAAAAGTAAATGCTATGCATTGCATGATGAATAAGTAGAGTAATAGGTCGGAAAAGTGTGTGTGTGTACGTGTGTGTGTGTGTGTGTGTGTGTGTGTGTGTGTGTGTGCGTGCGTGTGTGCGTGCGTGTGTGTGTGCGTGCGTGCGTGCGTGCGTATGTGTGTATGTGTGTGTGTGTGTGTGTGTGTGTGTGTGTGTGAGACATCTTTGATGATGCTCAGACCTGTTTCCTGTAAATATCTTGTAAGGGGGTAAACTGGCACTGGTGACGCGTCTTTAGCTGATCCTGTGGTGTTTCCCTGTCTGAGGTCGCAGGAGTTTTCACGCCAAGCTGTGATACAGTTAGCGAGGACACTCTCAGTGGGGCTGCGGCAGAGGTTGGCCGGGACATGTCCGGAGGGCCTGGCCCCTCTTCAGCTGCCCAAGGAAGGGGAGGCATAATCAGGCGTCATTGACCAGGTGCGATGTGTTGAGACCACAAAAGATGTTCACACCCAGGAACCCAGAAACTGGACGCTGGCTCAGCCTCTGTCCTGTAGGTGTAGATGGGTTCGGTGGCTGGTGATGGTGGAATTCCGGAAGTCGGTGATGAGCATTTTTGTCTTCTTGGTGCTAATAGAGATTTTTTTAATTGGAGCACCAGAAGCACAAGGTGCTGGACCTCACTGCTGTAGGCTACCACATCGTTTTTGCTTAATCCGGCCCAAGACTGTGGTGTCGTGATGGTGTTTTTGTTGTGGACCTGCACAAAGTCATGTCTGAAGGGGGAGTAGATGAAGGAGCCCAGCATACAGCCTTGCAGGATGCCCGTGCTCAGGGTCTTGGGTGTAGAGGTCAGGTTGCCCATCCTGGTGGGCTGTGGTCTGTTGTTAGATTCCTTGGATTGGAGCTTCACTGACGGCCTGACTGCTCAGCGGTTTCTCTGAGTTTCATTCTTTACTATTTGCATGTTCTTTGAGTGGGAGTGTGGATGTCTTCTTTATACATGTAACCCCTGCTGTAGACCCGTAACCTGTTCCCTGACCTTTGCTGGGCTCCCCCTTGTGAATTCTACCGAACGGCTGGACACGTCTTCTAGAAGCCAAGGTCGAAAAACAGGCTCATCCTGACTCCTCTCTCCTCTCAATAACCCACAGATTTTGAGCGCCTTGCGCCAAATCCGTGAAGGCGCTGGTGGAGTCAAATGAATGCTGGCTGCACTACACAAAAAGGGTCACACACAGGGCAAGAAGAAGAATAGGAGGAAACAAATCCCATCTAAGCTTGGGTCTTGCGTACGCTTATTAAGTTCATGGCTCATTTCCAGACTGATACAAGAAATTGAGATGGTTTTACTGAAAGATTTTCCTAATTTTACACCCATCACTGGGTTTGTATGGGACTGTAAAAACATTATAACATTTTTCATGACGCTTTAAATTAAATATCTTTAAAAGACAAATTGTAATTCAAAATAGTCAAGTTTGTTTAACCAATAATGAAAGTTGGTCTATAATCAGAACAAAGAGCACATCTATGAACTTGGCATTTTTTTGTTTGTTTTTTCCAAACATTGAGACAGTCAGTTTTTTTCAGCATTTGCAGAAAAATACTTGAGAGTGTTTTTTAATCTTCTCTGCTTCTTTTTTGAATTACAAGAGACACAAGGCATTCAGTTACAGCAACATCACAGCAGCAGTACCTTCTCTCACTCACTAAATCTCTTTCCTTCCATATGTCTTTTTGATCGATCACGCTTTAATGCAAAAACCCACACCCCCGCACTCTGCTGTAAGTCAAGTAACCATGGAGACCAGCAGCTCCTCATTATCCTGGCTGGTTTCTCTGAGGAGAACCTTCTGCTCCCTGTTCGTCTCCGTTCATTTCTCCAGAGTAAGGAATAAAAAAGTAAAAATGAACACTATCCACATTAGACCATCCAAACCCTGTCATTGGTCTTTAAGGAGCCAGCAGTGACACGTGATGATGAGCTGAGATAATTAACATCCACTCAGTCGCGTCATTATCCACAGCTAATTAGCGCATGGCTTCATCAGTGTAAAAAAAAAAAAAAAAAATTGGTTGCATAACAGCCTGCACATCGGCTCCATGGAGACAGGGCGCAGTTTTTCCTGTTTTGTCCTCGGCACATTTCTCCTGTAGACTTTACTAATAAACCTGGTTCACGGCCGATTGGTTCAAATTTCCTCTAATTAAGCTAAAGCTAGAAGGGAGTTCGGTCACGCCGCTCTCTCCAGTGATATAGGGGACCATTCTATGAATATGTTTATGTACATGAATATGTGTGTATTCACAGATTCCTCTGTGGATGCAACTCTCGCGCTTGAAGGCCCGTCAGTACACACAACAAAAGAAATGCTGGAAGCTTGTGACACTTGTGGCTGCTCCAGGAATATCTGAAAAACTAGAGGCTAAAAACTTAAGTGTTGAACATTTGGAGAAAAATATTTCTCTCCTTTGTTTCTGAAGCTTAATTGACAGTGGCAGAAGGAAGCGGTGACTAGAAGTGGCCTAATAACCGTAGTTCAGTTTCTCTACGTGCAGAGCAGACGATTTCCAGGTGTCAGACTTAACAATGGGAAGTTTGATTGAGGGGGGACACTAAACAGACATCGGCTACAGTGTTGACTGTTGTCAGTACCTGCTCAATAGCTCAATCTGCATAAACCTGCCTTTATTGGACAGTGGCAGCAGAGAGACAGCAGGAAATGAGGAAACAAGAGAGACGGGAACGAGGAGTTGTACTGGGGGGGGGGGGTATTGTGGTTCCATGTGAGGCTCCATCACCCCCGGGGTGCCACAGCTTCACCGATCCTTGGCGTCCTTCCGTGTAACTTCTGTTACAGCAGCGTGTTTGTTTTTTTTCATCACCATCTTACCTTCCCCCAGAGAGCCGCTCTGTGACCTGATACATCGAGCGCCGTCTCAAAAACCCGTTCCCTCGAAAGTGGTCAGGCCTTAATTTTCAACTGAAACCAGCTCAACAGTCAGTTTGCCATGCACTGGACTGGTGAGCAGTGAGGACACACATCCATTACCTGTTGCCATGAACAGTAGAGACACTACGTCTGGGGCACTGATGCTTGGTTCCTCTTGATTTGATTGGCCGATACACAACCTTTGGTTTTACTTTTCCTTTTCTTTGCCACAAATCCAGACGTTTCCACAGCTTCTTTGCCTGGCGTGCCACTGCTGCAAGCCCCCCCCAAACACCCAGTTAGATACTGGTCTTTGTTAGGAAACCAGGGCCCAAGAGCGGACATACGTGGACAATCGCATAGCCTTGGTTCAAAGTGCTAGAAAGACGGAGGAAGAGCATTGTTAACAAATAGTCATGGTTATGTTCCTGGTCCACAGTCTTCGGATCTGTCTCTGGATGATTAAACCAGGCTCCTCTCTGCCCACCTGTACCCTCCGAGATACACTGAGTCCCCAGGGCTCGTCTGCTTCCCATCTCCCGCATCCAAATGGAGACAGGTGTCCATTGTTTCCGGGGAAACCGTTGGTGAATAGACGCAACATCGCCGGTGCCGCTAATGGGTGCGAGGCGACGGCTTAGTCCTGCTCTTCCCCTCCAATCTCACGGAGCTTTTGGTGCCATCTTGTTTAACATGTGCAAGTTGATGATTGCTGGTTTGGGAGTCAGTGTGTTGGATAAAACTGATTTTTATTTTTTGTGTGTGTGTTGATATTTGCCCGTGGGTGCAATTACCGTGCACACACACACACACACACACACACACACACACACACATATATATATATATATATATATATATATATATATATATATATATATATATATATATATATGCGCACATATCACCGCATCTGACACTTATTTTTGTGTGTGACGAGGGTGGTTGGAGGCATGTGGGTGCAAATGAGTGAGCTTTTTCTCCTTGAGAATATTTCTGTATCGTGGGAGGTGTGTGCGTGTGTGTGTGCCTGCGTGTGTGTGTGTGTGTATGCGTGTGTGCGCGCCTGTGTATGTTAACTAGAACATCCGAGTATTCCTCAGGGTGCTGTGCTGATTCGGAGCCCTATATTCAGACTTAGCATGTCAGTCCCTCCCCTCCCATACCTCGACTTCACTGTCAGTCTCTTCAGCTCGAGGTCTTTCTTCTTTTTTTTCCTTCCCTCGTTCAGTCTAAACCCCACCCCCCAACCCTGCCCCCCCAACCCGCCCCCCCAACCTGCCCCCACATTCTCCCAAAGTTTGCATGAAAGATGCAGTCACATGGACGTAATTACACGCATGTTGTATTTTTGACATCTCCGGCAGTCACCTCTCTCCAGTTAGCAGGCTCCTTACGTAAGGCGGCTTATGCACATAAGTCTTCTCTACGGTAATAAAACGCTCGCCACCTCCACCAGAGCAGGATGCAGACTAATAGTTAAGCCCTCTTCTGCAAGTTAGATGAACTGGGTTCACTTTTTGAACAGCAAGTTGGTCACACGCAACAAGTTAACACCCCCCCAAAAAAAAAAAGATTATTGAAGGCAAAAGCTCATTGCCGTGTACAAACCTGTGGCAAATGAGCTTAAAAAAAACAGGCAAAGCCGAGCAAAAAAATGTGAAGAAAAACATTAATAGTCATTACTTCAAGTTCAAGAACTGGAGTCAGGAGAAAGTCTGAACGTCGCTTGCTGGACTGACACTGAATCAATACGAAGCTGCATGTGTGTTGAGGTTAAAAGCAGGAAAGGTTTGTTGTAAAAATAAAAAAATAACAAGCATGACGCATTCGGGGCTGCGCAAATTGAGCGGAACATTTATCAAACATCAGAGGGGTGTGACTGCAGCGAACCCGGAGCTCACGATGGCCTCGCAAGGGTTGGTCGCGTGCAGTCGTGCGTCTGTAAACTGCAGCTGAGAAAGGTCAGCGGGAGGCTTTCGAACTGTTCTTCGTGGAGTCATTGTCTGTCGGTGGTACCGTTTGTTCTAGCCGCTGGCCACAGTGGATGTGGAGATTCGCAGATAGCGAGCTTATAGAATCATTATGAGTCAGTGCCAGTTCTAGCTAAAACTTTGAAATTGATCTAACCATGAATTTTCCGCCACCTATCTGGGTCCAGGTGATATTACTCAATTAATTATGTTACTGGAAACTATATACATCATACAAATTAATTGAGTAATATCACCTGGACCCAGATAGGTGGGATGAGTGTGAAAAAGCTCAAACTGTATCTGAATATTTTATGCTTTGTGTGTGTGTTGTTATTTTTTTAAGTCTCAGTTGTGTTTCATTGCAGTACGCGTCGGTTGACTTGTGGGTCGTCCTGATCGCTCGTCCGTTTTTCGGGTCCCACAAATAAAGTTTACGGATTTGTGCGAGAACACAAGTTGAGGTCCAACTTGTGTGTTTTTGATGATATATATATATATATGTATAATCTTCTGCTAAGTGTTTACTAAACACTTTTCTTCTCTTTTTCCTGCAGGGTTAGTGTCAGGCAGAACACAAGGCCCCTCTGTGCTCCCCCCGTCTCTCTCTTGCCATCCTGCGTCACTTACATTTCTAACAATTATGTGATTACAGCGTTGGTGCCGAAAATGGATCAGGAGTTAAATATAGAGCATCTGGTCCCCACTATAGTTTTATGGCTCTGCTTCCCACACAACCTGCCACGTATTTACATGTTAACCTAATTACATGGCCGCTCGCTCTGCGGTCCACCCAGACAGCTAAAGTTTCCTGCCTCTTTGACGTCAGACGTGCTTTTTGATTCCTGCTGAAATGTTCGTCTGCTGCATGCACGCACACACACACACACACACACACACACACACACACACACACACACACACACACACACACACACACACGCGCACGCACGCACGCCCACGCAGGCTGTATAAACTGAACCGAGTAGTACTGAGTTGGAGCCCACATTTCGCCGTAGAAAATAGGCCTTCCTAAAACAGCGCCGACTGTTTTGGAGCTCGGGTTTCTGGAGTAGTTTGGAAGACGTTTCAGAACAACAATGAGCCGAGGACATCCTCAGGAAAGGCTTTGTGGCGAGCTCATATTGTAATTAGGGCCTGGGCAGTAAGAACTGATGGGCAGCTAGACTGCTCCTTGTATAAATGTTTTTAGCTTTTGTTTACGCAGGGGTCAGAGGCCGTAGCCAAATTTTGACCCGAGGCTGAACCGTTGGCAGCGGTTACGGTTTTAGGTTTTAGGCCCCAAGATTAGACCTCTGCTACATCCCCTATCGCCTCACGACTTGTAACGCGTCCCCTCCCCAGTGTGCCGTGAGGGCGGCCACGCGAGGCCGGGTTCTGGTCCTGGAGGGCCTGGAGAAGGCAGAGAGGAACGTCCTGCCCGTCCTCAACAACCTGCTGGAGAACAGAGAGATGCAGCTGGAGGACGGACGCTTCCTCATGTCGGCCGAGCGCTACGACAAGCTGCTGCAGGTCAGTGTCAGATGCGTCCGTCTCTGAGGTGTTCTCAATCAATCCCATGTCAAAACATAGCGATGAGGAGACAACGCCTGAGGGTGACAGACTCCGATCTAACTCACCATGGTTTAAATTTAAGATAAATAACCGAGCTGTGTCTGTTTGAATCTTCATGCTCAGGCAGTGAGTTTTAAAACTATTCCTCCGGCTCTATTCTGGTGTTTAAATGGAAAAAAAAAAATAGCTCCTGTCATGAATACTTTGTGACAATTGCTACAGCATACCTACAGCCATGTTTGATAAAATTGCATGTAATATAAAATGTGTACAATGAAAGTAATTTACGCAGTTATAGGAGGAAAAGGATTGGAGTGTTTTATGCCTCGATGCGTTGCAGGAGCACACCAAGGAGGAGCTGGACGGCTGGAAGATCGTCCGTGTGAGCGAGGACTTCCGGGTCATCGCTCTCGGTCTTCCAGTCCCTAAGTACAAGGGCAACCCGCTGGACCCCCCTCTCCGCTCCCGCTTCCAGGCCAGAGACGTCTATTACCTACCCTTCAAGGTCAGCCCAGGAATTCGCAAACGATCTTACACCAAAAACGTCCCACGAGCCGAAATGTCTAGTAATGGGAGAAAAGAATATGATCCTTTTTTCAGTCCCCTGAATAATCCACACAACACACCGTAAACAAAAATCACAGGAACTACTTTTTTTTTTTTTAATCAAAAATTGTCCCCTTAAAAATTTCACTGCAGGATTTGGTGTTTATGTGGAAGAAATAAGGCGCATCACTGCTAAATCATTATGCTGAATGTCATTTTCAGTTTTTGTAATTTTGGCGAAATGGCTCTTTATTATGTAGTTTGCCAGAAATCGTGTGAGAACCTTGTTGGAAATATGTAAAATTAACATTTCACATTTGCCTCATCTTCAGATTTTAGCCTCAGCCAACAGTTTTCATCAAAAAATCTTTGAGATCTTGGACTTAAATTGGGCCCTAAACCAAGATGCCCAAGTTCTCCTACAGAGGTCTTAGTTCGTAGCCCTGCGGCTGCCCGCATCACGCTATTACTTTTCTTTCCAGGACCAGTTGGAGCTGTTGTACACGGCTGGGCCAAACATTGCTGCAGAGAGGTAACAAAAAAATCAAACGAAGCCAAGAGCTTTTTAAAAGGCCTCTTTGGATAGTGAGTCTCTGAGGACTCGTGTTCTGATGTGTCCCGTGTGTCAGGGTGTCCCAGCTGCTGTCACTGGCCACCACGCTGTGCTCCCAGGAGTCAGCCACCCTGGGCCTCCCTGACTTCCCTGTGGACAACCTGCTGCCTGCCCTCCATGTGCTGGTGAGAGTTACTGTCCCCCTCTAAGTCTATTAAAAAGAAAAGAAAGACTTCTGTTGGACACCAGTGTCAGACGCTTGTCTTTGGTGTGTCTTTTCCGCAGAATGCCTTCCCCATGCTGTCCTCACAGCAGCTGGTCCAGCGACTTTACCCCTATGACAGTATGTTGGGCAAGGATGGGCGCACCGCCGTCGAGGGCGTGCTCGGCGTAAGTCAAGACGCCAGCCGCCCGTCAAAAATGTTTCCTGACTGTTTTGCTGGTTGTCACAGTCTGAACAGAAGAGAGATCATTTGCATCCATTCATTCTGTGTGTGTAACCCCCCCCCAGAGATTCGAGCTCCTGGATGGTCGTCATCAGCCGGCACCCGCCGCCGTTACCAGCGTGTCCACGATGAGGGAGGTAGAGGGCAGCGCACACGTCACACTACGTGTCGCGGACAAGGACGTCACCTTCCAGGTACCGGTAGACCGACTGTACATGGTATAAACCTAAAGCCAATGTAGACTGAACTACACGGCCTGTGTGTGTATGTGGGGGGTGGTGGTGGGGGGCTTTAATTCTGATTGTGGTTTAGATGTTTTTAAGGTGGTTTAACAGCCACTGTCGAAGGTGCTCTATGGAATTCCTTGTAGTTGTTTTAAATCCTGCATCATTTACATCCAGGTTGCTGCCTGCAGTCTCCAGCATCACTGCCCTTACTGGTGCATCACTGCCTTTACTGGTGCCTTCACTGGTGCAATACCACAACCTGTGGTACAGTGGAACAGCATGCAGCCATTGGAAGGGACGTGCATCGTGTCACTCGCGTGCACAGCCTCATAAAACCTGCACAAGATGTTCAGAAGTGGGGCTAGCTCATAAAAAAATCTGCTAAGTAGCTCGTCTAAAGGTCAAAACCCTCCCCAGGGGCCATTGAAAATTTTAGTTAATCTTTTTTTTTTTTTAAACAGAATCTTGTGTGCAATGGCATGATTGATTTTGTTACTTGTAGATAGTCCAACTGTGCAAAAAAGTACAAAACACAAGCAATCCAAGACAATATCTTCACTAAATTTGAAGGCAAACATGCAGCATCTAGGGAAAAAAAGGGTCGCGAGACAAAAAGTGGGACCACACAGCCGGAGCGCCGAGCCCTCTGTGCCACCGCTGCACTAATCAGACTGTTAACTGAAAAGCCCGCTTCTGACAAAACACAGTCGGTGAGTCATACATTTCGCCGAGATGTCTGTTGTCCCGTGGCAGGCCACACACATGGACAGACAGGCAGACTGGCAGACACACTTTATCCCAAGCTAGCAGTTCTGTTTTTCTCAGGGACTGTTTGATAACATTTCGTTGGTGCAACATTCCGTATATCTCGCTCGCAGTCATGTGTCAGAGATGAAGTCCACAGATCATGTTATTTTTATTTAAAGGAACAATCCCCCAAACGAAGAATTTGCTGGCTGGCGTGTCTCACCTCTTTGTTTCCCTCCCTCCCAATGAACCGCAGGTCCCGGCGGGGACCAAGGAGCCGCGTTTGCCCGACAGCGGCTCCGGCTTCGTCGCCACGCCAAGCCACTGCCAGCTGTTGGCCGAGATGATGCAGTCGCACATGGTCAAGGACCTGTGTCTGATTGGAGCCAAGGTAGCCGACGCATGGTGTAGAGTGCACTGCACACGAACGCAGCACACGTGCATTAGGTGTGAGCCCCTGGTTTTTAATGACAACAGCTTTGTATTTTCCAGGGATGCGGGAAGTCAGTGCTTGCCAGAGAGTTCGCCGAGATGCTGGGTTACAGCACGGAGCCAGTCATGCTCTACCAGGTGAATAAAAACCTCCAGAGATTCTCATGTCTGGATCCATCTGCCTTCACTCTCTGTGAAAATACTATATGAGGCAATAGTGTTTAAATAGCACATGGAGATTTTATATTTTTTTATGTCAAAGCCCTTGAATAATGAATAAAACACCAGGTATTTGACCATCTCTGCATCTAGTGACCTTCAACATAAAAGCGTCCTATAGATTCTTTTGCCCATGACGCTTTCGTAATCTGTTTCTCATCTATACGCATCCATCAAGAGAGCAAATGTCGTAGCCATGTCTCTTCTACACAAAATTTACGTGTCAGATACAGGATTTATTGTTTCAGGGAAAACGTTTGATTGGCAGAGACACAGTTTGTGACCTGCGACGTCAAAAACAAAGAGGTTTCAGACGGTAAAGAGGGAGAAGGGGCAGTGAGATGGCACACAACAGGAAAAGGGGTATTTTTATGTAAAAGAGACTTTCTGACTTTCTGAATCAGAAAACATTTCATCAGAAGAAAATCTGTCTCTTTCACCAGGATCTGAATCCAGCCTCATCGCACTAGTCACTTTTTTTTTTTTTTTTTTTTAACCACAAGCAAGTAAAGGCTTTCTCCACACAAGTGTTTGCCCCAGTCGCTACTGTTGATCCGTTGGTCAACTTCTCCAGGTCTGTCAAAAATGACTGAGTACAGGGTAATGAAGTCACCGGTTCAAAGGTTAAACTGTCTGAATTCATCTACATTGTAACTCCTAAGTATAAATGAGTGTTTGTCTCACAAAAGCTGCAACTGTTAAATGAGTCATCAGTTAGTCAACTGAAAGAGAATTAACGAACAACTCATTTTTCAAGCAAAAAGGCCAAAAGTCTTAGTTCCAGCTTTTCAATTCAAAGGGTTTTCTGCTTTATCTTTGTTGTATATGACATTAAACTCTTTGGGTTGTAAGTTTCGGTTGGTAAAAACCATAAAACAAACAATTTGAAGATGTCTCCTTGGTTTCTGGAAAACTGTGATCAGCTTTTTTCACATTTTTATTAACAGTTTCTAGACTAAACATTCGGATCAATTCACCAAGAAACTAATTGGCAGAATTGCCGATGGCGAAAAAGACTGTTGGTTGCAGCCTGACGTCTCACGCGCGCGAGGCAAGGGAAGGTACAGTAGTGGGGTCGGAGTAAGTTTGGCCGAAAGACCCACATCTGGCTCCCATCACCTGGGCCTCAGGCCCCCGTCAGGTCATAAACTGACTCTGACTGGATGATAGAGAGTGGAGGAGGGCTGCTACACCATATATCTACACCTACGTTAACGTCTGTAGAGACCTGTCCCCACGTGTGTGAGTGATTCTGTTGGAATGTGGAATCACCGGCTGGCGATCGGGCAGGAAGCGGGCGCCAAAGCTTTATGTATCAACGCATTGCGCCACAGCTATTCTTAGCCGGCCGAGGGTCAGGGGGTTGAACTGTGCTGCGGGAATTGTGGAATCCTTCGCCGGGCAATTCATCTAGTCTAGCTCTGAAAATCCCATTTTTGGAAAACAAAGTGTCACATAAGGCCAGAGCAGAGCATAAATATCGAGCTATGATAATCTCTAAAAATGTTACTTATTTCAGAGGAGCAGCTTCCCCAGCCGACTGAACACAGGCGGCCGGAAGGGGAAGCGTAATATATTGTTCAACACAGTACACATTCAGTATTATACAGATATTTATCAAAAAATAGTCCTGCATTTATGCCCCATGCAGAGGTTTACAGATCTTCAATACAGGTGTGTCTTAAGTCAGAGCCACAGCTGATTCACTTGACAAATTCACTTCACTTTTGCTTTTGTATATTATGAGAAGCAGCTTTGTGGAAAATATCTTGAAGGAAAAAGTGAATTAGCTCCCAGTTATGCCCCTCTAATTACAGATGATTAGGTGAATTAGACACAAAGGAACATACACACAACTTCTACACCATTTGCCGCCTGGTAAGCCAGTGATTAATTCCTATTTTATGTAAAAGTAGCAACACCACAGTTAAGAAATCTAGTAAAAGTAGTAAGTAGAAGTACTCCAGTCAAAATTTTCCTTTCAAGCAAATTTCTATGCTATGGGGTAGTTTAATCAATAACAATGCATCATTTTTAAAGTTCATTTTAAAGTTTTATACATAAAATCCGACAAATGTGTTAAAACCCATCGAGGAAGTAAATAGTAGAATCTCTTACATCACTGGCCATGGGGGACATGGTAGAGAACCAGGCTTCTCAGCCAGAGGTGTAAAAAATGCAGAAACGCTATCGAACACAGGGCAAATGCTCCATATCGGCTCCATTCAAACAACAAGAGAACAGTTAACTGATTAACTGATTAATTTAACAATCACAAGAAATTACCTCTCCGGTGACCTGCTGGGTTGAGTAGAGTGGAAGGAGTGAAGCCATAATGATCATTCAACAAATATGGAGCTGGTGTTGAAATATAAGTCTGAAAACCTTAACAATTGTGTTTAGAATTTGAACAAAGACAACATTTGTGCAGTTTTAAGCAGAACCAGTCATCAGAAGGTGTAGGTCCCCTGGTAATGCAGCACAGAAGATATCAGTTATCCCCTTCCGGAGAAAATCCATTCAGCAGTCACTCCATTAATGACGCCTACAAATTGGAAATGTCGGAGAGGTTCGGACACATGAGAATCCATGGCTTCACCTGTCAGAACTCTGCTGTGACTAAAGAAAGCTGCTCATTCATCTCCTACCTGCTGCTGCTATAATGACCCCCCCTCCCAAAAATACCTTCCACCTGATTAAAGCGCCACCAGTGTCCACTTCCTGGAAAAAGTTGTGCAACGCTGCTTGTCTTCCCTCCTCTACCCTCCGCCTCTGCCGTGACCTTGCTGTAACGCAGTAGTGTCCTGACAATCCTGCCCCCCCATCGCAATATGCCATTAACTGTTATGTGTAAAGTGCAGCACCAGGGCCAGATCATGTGGGGACGTCTCAGCGAGCCGAACCACCTCTGCTCTCGATCCGTTCACCTCCCTTGACCGTGTCACTCAATTTCCATCTCTCCTCCTTGATTCTTCCTCTTCTTCCCTCCCCTGCTTCCCTTGTGCCCCCCCCCCCCCCCCCCCGGGCTCTCAGGACATGACAGCCAGGGATCTTCTGCAGCAGAGGTACACGCTCCCTAACGGAGACACGGCGTGGAGGCCGTCTCCGCTGGTCACCGCCGCCATCGAGGGCAAGCTGCTGCTTCTGGACGGTATACACAGGGTCAACCTGGGAACCCTCGCTGTGCTGTCCCGGTAAAATATTATTTCCATAATTCATTTCAAAATGTTATGTTGAGATTATTGCTTGTACTGTCTCCTGTTTTCCGTTTTTATCTTTTTTTTTCATTCTCTGCTGCTGCTCAGCTTTAATCCGTGGTACTTTAAAAGATTTCCTCTTGCTCCAGAGGTGAAGTTGGCCAGTGCTGTAAATACAGACAGACAGACACACACACTTACTTCTCAGCTGGCTCCACTGTGCTTTTGCGTCCCAGGTTACTCCATGACCGGGAGCTGGATCTGTACGATGGGACCAGGCTGCTGAGGTGGGACAGATACCAGACGCTGAAGGAGCAACTGCAGCTCAGTGACGAGCAGCTGAAAGAGAGGTACACACAAACACACACACACACATGCATAGACAGACACACATGGGTCAGCACACAGAGGATTGTGGGCAACAGGCGGGAAAGGTCAGGAGCTTTCAAGGAGCATTTCCGAATCCGTGTTTGCATCGAACAAGGGAACATGACAGATGTGGTCCCCGGCTTTTTTAAGAGACAACAATAACCACCCTCAGCATCAGCCTCATAACAGGAAGAGAGACTTGGAGAGCCATGAATGAATGGAGGAGGAGAGGGATGAGAACTCCGTGTTTGTGTCTCTCTTCTGGATCCGTGTTCTTATTCCCCAGCTTATTTTGAGCCTCCTGTCAGGGATGGGGGGCCTGAAAATAGCCCAAAGTTAAAAGAGAGTTTGAGTCTGTCATGGTGGGGAAGAAAACGCGATCTGGGACGGTTGGTTGTAATAACGGTTTTATGAGTTTGATGGTTCATTAGACATCAAAACACTGTACAGTGGTTTAAAAAACTAGGAGACAGCATTTCACTGCTTGGCTTTAATATGTGGAAACGTGGACGAGCGTTGTCGGCCTTGACCTTAACTGTTCCCTGTATTTAACCCACCAATTGTGTGTCTGTGTACATGCACATTTGTGTGTTTGTGTGTGTGTGTGTGTGTGTGTGTGTGTGTGTGTGTGTGTGTGTGTGTGTGTGTGTGCGCATCTTAAAAACCCACCTAAGCTGGCAGGAAGGATGTTTGTGGTGGGGCGTCTGGGCTGAAATAAACCCACTTCCTCTTCCTCCTCTTCTGTGGCTCAGACAAAATGTGTGTGTGTGTGTGTGTGTGTGTGTGTGTGTGTGTGTGTGTGTGTGTGTGTGAGAGAGTGTTTGTGTGTGTGGGAGAGAGTGTGTGTGTCTCGTGTGTCTCGTGTGTGTATGTGGATTTTATTCTGAATTAAAATACAGGTCTCAGTTTTGTACCAACACCACTCTAATGGTGGGTAGATTCTCCCTTTGCTCTCATCAGCCTCAGTTCTTCGTGGAACCATTCCTCCGAGGTTCTGGTTCCATGTTGACATGATGCATCACATCATTTCTGCACATTCACGCTGCCAGTCTCCTGTTCTACCACATCACAAAGGTGGTTCTACTGGATCCAGATCTTCATGTTCATGATACCAGTTTGAGACTTTTACTCTGTGACCTGGATCATTATCCTGCAGGACGTCGCTGTTAGAAGATGGTGAATTGTGGCTATAAAGGGAAGAACATGGTCAGAAACAATCCAGACCCATCAGATCAGGACACGTTGGTCCAGTCCTCAATGGTCCAGTTCTGGTGAACCTGCATCCACGGCAGCCTCAGGTCTCGGTTCTTGCCTGACGGGACCAGGATCAAACTTTCCGTCAGCTCCAACCAGTCCGGCCTTTCTCCTCTGATCTCTGACCTCTCTCATCCACCAGAAGTTGTTGTTGTGATCCAATGAGAGGCAGAACCTTTTCTGTTCAGGCTCCATTCTGAGGAAAAACTACAGAGGCCGGTGTGCACGAAAACCCCAGTAAATCATCGGTTTCTGAAAAACTCGAACCAGCCAGTCTGGCACCAACAGTCCTGCCGCAGTCAAAGTCAGTGAGATCACATTCATTCCTCATTCCGATGTTTGATGTCAACATTAACTGAAGCTCCTGTCCATGTTTTGCTGCCGGCTTATGACGTTGCCCGTAGCGACAAAGAGAAACCACACGCTGGAGAGTCTGACTTCACAACGGCAGTGATACTGTTACTGTTTACCAATGCGCCTCGGACTTGGCCGGCGCTTTTTGTTTAACGCTGTCGACATTCGAATTGAATTCATAGAACCTAACTACATTAGGGGGCCGGACGGAGGGAGGAAGGTGGCGTGAGAAGAAGTGGGACGGAAAGGAAAACCCGAACGTTTCTGTAACACATTTGGACGGACGGCGGACACAGCTAAGCCCAATAATAACAGCCTCCCATACCTTCATGTACGAAATGTCCTCCCACACGCTCATCCGCCGCCGATGGTGACGATGGTTAGCGCCTGCGTCCGCCCACGCGGGAGTAAATATATCCCGCTGCGGTGTGGGCGTCTCTGTGGGGTGATCGAAGTGGACTTTGCTGTCCTCTTGAATCAGGGAATTAAACAGCCAGCTGTCAAAAGTCATGCTCCTGGCCCTGACATAGATAGAGTGGGACACACACACACACACACACACACACACACACACACACACACACACACACACACACACACACACACACACACACACACACACACACACACACACACATCCTTGCCAACCAGCCCGTGCGCCGTGTGTTTACTTTCAGGTCAATCTTCCCGGTCCACCCGTCGTTCAGGGTGCTGGCCCTGGCAGAGCCCCCTGTCACGGGTGCCGCTACGAGCGGCGGCGGCGGCGGCAGAGGTCAGCAGTGGTTGGGCCCCGAGCTGCTCACCATGTTCCTGTACCATACCGTCCCCCCGCTGGCCAGAGCAGAGGAGATGGGCCTCATACAGGGACTGGTACGACACACAAACACACACACACACACACACACACACACACACACTGGGAGATAACTCGCCCACCCTTCTTCGAGTTTTAAACAATGAAAACATTTGTAGGCTTTCCAACATCGTTTTTTTTTCGGGCAAACATTAGTCCGATGAACTTTTCCAGATCAAAACTAATAAAATCAAATACTCCGAGACCGAACTGCTGCAGAAACTTAGGGCAACGCTGTTCAACTGTGACACTCACAAATACCAGACCTCACCAAAAAAACGCCGTCCTTGAGGTCTATCAAAACAATGTCGAGTGCACGTCCTCCATAACGAAACATTTTTTAAAATCCTACATTGTTTAGATTTATGTTTCCTCGCCAACGGTCTGCTTGGCTGCCTTTCCTGGAAGATAGCAGCATTTTTTGGGCGCATGTCCGTGTGTGTGTGTGTGTGTATGTGTTTGTGCGTGTGTATGTATCGCGTGTATCACTTTACTTAAATGTGTTTGTGCGTGTGTGCATGTGCATCCTCATCCGTCTGAACAAAGGCAAACGAATAACAGGGGCATTCATTGATAAAACAGCTGCTCCATAGTGTCAGCACTGGTCAGAAAAACTCTGCGGGGCAACTTTAAACATTAATGAAAGGAATCGTTTGCTTCCAGCATCAGTCTGAGGCTTAGAAACAACCTGTGAACAGAAACACGGACCTTGTTGGTAGAGACAAAGCAATTGTGCAACTTTTCTCAGAGCCGCCGGAAACCAAAAGGGTGAGTTTGTTAGGTTTTATTTGTGTTGGTGGTTTAACCAGCGGCTCCCAGACATCAGCGACTTTTTTTTCTTTTTTTATAAATGTCAATCTTTATCTCCTGCCTCTGAGCTCTTGAACGTTTGCAAACTGTTCTGTCGGAGACACGAAGGCCTCCAAATGTGAAACCCCGCTCAACGCCGGAAGCCGGACGCGTGATTGACTAGCTGCAGGTGAGGGAAGAGAGACTTCTCCAGCCTCCGTGTGGACTTTGACAGTCTATTAGGGGCCATTACAAGATAAAACACGTCCGCTCGGAATTTATTCCCAGCGAGGGCGATAAATGATATTTATACGCCGTGCTTCTTTTTAGCCAGGACTCAACACAAAACACGCCGAGTCGATATACGAGATTTAGTGCAGGATGCGGCGGCTCATGTTGGCCCTCTGCGGAGCTTGGCTACGGGAGAGTCTTTTACCAAATAAATTGTGACTTGGCAGTGGTCCTGTAAAGCGTAATGTTAAACAACTTGTTGGCCTCGCGCACACACACACACACACGTACACACACACACACTCACAGAAAAATGAAACACAGACCTTGTTTGGCCATTCACTGGGCCGTTGTTTTGCAGGATTGGGTTCACCTGACCTGATGTGCACCGATACTCCGTCAACACGGAAACAATTTTCATTCAGATCGCTTTCGGTTCAAATGTGTTGAAGCTGCCCCGCCCTCTATTTTCTTTCTTTTTTGTATCAGCTTATCAAAATAAAGTTTATTTCTCTGTGGTTATCTTTAGGCTGTGGTGTCAATTTGCTGGTACCTATTTTTTTTTAAAGTTTAATGTGGTGGGTTTCTTTTTTTTTACATTTTTATTTCTGAGCATGAGAGTATAGACACAAAACACAGGGAAAGAGATATGATGAACAATGCAGGACAGCACATTATCTGATATGCATTTTAACTACTCTACACTCAGTTGCCAGATTATTAGGAACACTTCGAACCCCCGGTAAATCCTCTTTTGTGAAGGTTAAAGTTTTTGTTGAGATATTTTTTGGCGGCGTCTTGATTCGGCCACTTGATCACGTTGGTTTTGCATCATACTAGCAGAGAGCAACTGAATCAGCAGCAAAAACAGTTATTAAGTCCTCACCTCTTAAAAAAATAAGATTATAACCTTCCAGAATTGAGGATTTTATAAAAGGACTCTTGTATAAGACTCCACTAGTTTATCTCTGTGTACAAACTGGAAACTAACTTTTTGCATCGATTGGGAACAAACGCAACTCTGCATCAAGTTTTCTGTGGCTGGACTCCACTTCTGTCCTCGTCCAAACACCGACCTCTTCATCTTTCCTCCTCTTTCCCCTTTTTTTTCAGACCCCCGATGTTCCGAAGGAAGCGGCAGAGCAGCTGTTGCACCTCACGCACAGTCTCCGCAAAACAAACGACCCCACAGTAAGCATGCGCGTGTGTGTGTGTGTGTGTGTGTGTGCGTGTGGGTGTGTTATCTCAGTAATTTATTTGTGTGTTTGTGTGTGTGTGCGTCCAGGCCCAGTCCCTGGCCTCATCCCTCTCCACCAGGCAGCTGCTGAGGATCTGTCGCCGTCTCTCCCGGTACCCGGACGAGAGCGTCGCTCACGCCGTGGACAAGGCGTGCCTCTCCAGGTACGCGGCCTCGCCCAGGCTACCCCCGTTTCCCCCCCAGCGGTTGAACGAGGGGCTTCCTCGGCACTCTGATGACCGTGTGAACCCGGTGACGATTGCGGGTGTTTGTGTTGCAGGTTCCTGCCCAGCCTGGCCCGGGCCTCCCTCGAGAAGAGCCTGGCCAGCTGCTCCATACGGGAAGCGCAGGATCCCACTGAACACGCTCATGACTACAGCTGTAGGTTCCACACATATCCAGATCAGATTTATTTGTCTACTCAGTGTTTCCAAATACATGTTTATAAAGCAACAAGAGTTTTTTTTTGCTATTTTAAGACCTTTTTTTTTGCTGGGGGTTTGAAACTAGACCACACATCAGGATCAGTGTCAACGTTATATATTCAATTGGGACTCGTTCAATTTCAGCCTGACGTGTGTTAAAATCTGTCAGGATACAGTCACTTTTGTGTATGATTTTTCTGGAAGTTGTGGTTACTGCAGGGGCCAGTGTTTTGTTTTGGAATTTTTTTTCCTGTTTTTTGTTCCATGTTCCACCCCTGATTTTTCAACAAATACAGTACAGACAGATGTTTTATCCAAAAGGTTGCAGACAGGGAGCGGGAGCAGTGTAGCCTCGTCGTAGCTCATTAGATCCTTCAATCCATTTTATGCTGTAATAATTTCCATCACGTGCGGGAACGCCGGGGCCCATATTCATCCCACTTCTAAGAATTCCACCTAAGAATGTTCCACTGAGGAATAAAAAGGTTCTTGGCTGAATGTGAGCAATAAGACACAATAAATCAAGTGAATAAATTCCAGCCAAGTGTAAAAGTGACTTTAAGAGCATCTCTCAAGGGGTCACATGACTTATCACTTGTGTGTGCTTAGAGAAGGAATAGCCAATCAGAGATAAAGACTGACCCCACATCAGTGTTTTAAAGCAGGGCTTACATGTTATTCAGTGGTACAAAAAACATAAAATTACAATTTTTCATACAGTTCATTTTTTTGGAATAATTAACATGGGAAATGAACAACAATCAGATGTAAAGTATAAAAACATTAACTGTGATGAAATAACAGGAAACCAAATTTTCTCATGTCCAAAATTTCTACTTTTAGCAGTTTAATAAACACAAGCCCAGACGTCCGCAGCAACTTAAGCATCTTTCAGACACACAGTGCAGATTACATTTCCCCAAAGCGTTCTGCAGTCGCTCCCTTTTGTTTTTTGTTTAATTAGGAGTCATCTGGCGGTTTTAGATGTTTCTTCCTGTGGAGGTGAATGTGCAGTGTGAGTGACAGCAGTGTTTATGCACGCCACACGCTGCTGCGCTGCTGCTGCTGCTGCTGCTGCTGCTGCTGCTGCTGCTGCTGCTTGGCATTGAAATCTGAAGAGGGTGATGCGTCAGGA
Source organism: Istiophorus platypterus (assembly GCA_016859345.1). Classification (NCBI taxonomy): domain Eukaryota; kingdom Metazoa; phylum Chordata; class Actinopteri; order Istiophoriformes; family Istiophoridae; genus Istiophorus; species Istiophorus platypterus. The sequence goes on along the minus strand of CM029122.1, from coordinate 2,534,599 downwards.
GCATAGATTTCAAAGCACAGTTAACTGAGGTCCCACTAGTAAAAGCAGCGAGCTCAGGTCTGACTGGTCAGATCCGTCGACTTCCGGCAGCTTCCACCAAGGAAGCGACTGAGCTCCAGCGGGAAGGAAGCGTTTTCTTTAACCCGTCGGGGCAGACGCACTCACACCCGCCCACCTCCCCCTGCACTTCTCTAGGTACGGTGAAGGACGGCGTGCTGACTGTCGGCAGCGTGTCGGCTCCCATCTACAACCCCAGCGAGAAAATGAAGGTCCCAGACGTTCTCTTCTATGATAATCCGCAGGTGATTTACACACCCATTCACAACAGAAACATACATGCTGGGATACATGTCAGTCTAAACCAAATCTGTTACCGCAAGAAAACATTTTACCCAGCCTTTGTGTGATCGTAACAGAGAGACATTTATTTCCAGGACGGGACCTGTGTTTCATCACAAAAGGGCAAAAATCCAGATTAGAAACAATAAATAATAATCCATTGTTTTTGTTTTTGTTTTTGTTTTTGTTTTTTTTTCTCCCAAACTGAGAGAGATCAGTCTGTGTGCTCATGGCTACAAAACATCAATATTAGTGTTTGTTCAAATGAGATCATACACCAGCGAAAAAGCCAACGCTGAACCCCCTCGCTCTCATCCCTCTTTATTTTACTTGTCATTATTAAAATCACTCTGCCCTTGTTGCAGTTTTCGTCTTTATTTCATTACAAAGGACTGTGCTTTTAGTTATGGTGCCAGCCGACATTTTTTCTCGAGGACACGCTTCCTTCGTGTTCCTGCCTGAGCCTTTTTCAGATGCATCGGCGTCTCGTGCTGTAGATGCCCTGTAAGATGTAACTGACCGCTGGATTTTCACTGGAAGCCCTGGATTTCACTGGAAGCGAGTTGACTTTAGCGCTGTGATGTGTCCAGCAGCAGATTACACTGAATGGTTCCTGTTTGCCTGCAGTTGTAATCATGATAAGAAAGAGTGAAGCCCTTGTAAAATCAGCACAGTTCAGACCTTAAAACCTGTAATAAAAGAAAGAAGAGGAAAAAAAATCTCCATCGGTGTAGTTGGATGTGTTAGGCCCTCACCACTGCTTTATGCAGTGATTGTCCAGGTGTGAATAATGTTCAGAAGTTGTGGAAATGGGCGGAACCCCACTAAAAGCTTTTCCTCACGGGAAAGAGGCAGTTGGCTTTTAGTAAAACACACCCAGGAGGATAGAAACCGAGTTCTGAATCAGGTTCTCAACAGCGACTGGTACAGACGGACGTTCTCTTCCTCTTTGCATTTTCACTGCTGGCACTAAAAACACATCTGAGCTCCTGCCTCTGTGAATAAAATGTCAGAGTGTTAGTGTTTATTGATCTCGCGTGTCGATGTATAATCCCCACCTGGTTTTCAATGACGAGCCTCGCACCCTTGTTCGGCGACCGCCGGTGTCTCTTGCCCAATCTAACCGGACCATGGCGAGCTAAGGAACCGACCCTCTGCCGTCCCCCAGCCACACCGATGACACTGCGTGACCCGGATTCATCTCCTCCCCTGCTCTCCTCTCTTCTTCTGCCCCCTTTTTTTCCCCCTGCCTGCTTTTATCGGAGGCTGAAATGCGAGAAGAAGAGGCCGAGATAGGCCGAGAGCTTGATGCCCTACTTTCTGAATGACCTGCTTTTCTGTCTTCAGGGTAGAACAGTAGTGAAAAGCAAATCTTTGCGCAGCTGAATTTTATTTTCAGACAGGAACCACAATAGATTTTTTTAGTAATTTATGTATATGAACGTCTATGAAAGTCATATTATCAATTGTGAGCTGTTTGTCAGTTGAGTGTCTGTTTGTGTTTCACGTCTCTGCAGCACATGATGGTGATGGAGGACATGTTGAAGGACTTCCTGTTAGGAGAGCACCTGCTTCTGGTGGGAAACCAGGTCAGTGAGATATATCACCGCGAGTCCGTAGGGACCCGAAGGGAAATAGGCAGCGCACATATCGGCCCCGGCTGAGGTCATTAAAACACGCTCCTCGCACCGCGGCGCCACCTTCCGACCCGTCCCGCGCACGCCTCACTGGGGGCTCCTCCTCCGGGACGCTCGGTGCCCCCGGGCTGGTCCCAGTGGGGAGGAGGAGGTGGCGAAAGTGGACGGACACGGTGCAGCAGCCCGGAGGTGGTCGTCTGTGTGTGTGTTTTGCATAATTGTTTCTGTGTGTGTGTGTGTGTGTGTGTGTGTGTGTGAGAGAGAGAGTTGGAAAAGAAATTTGGAAATCTGAGCACATGGTCGTGCATGGGCTGAAGTGGAGACACAAGGAGCTATCGGAGCAGCTTGGTGGACGTCCAGGATGTCCACCTTGGAGAGGCCGGCTGTGTGGGGAGCCAGAGGGAGTCCCAGAGAATGGGTGGGGTGGGGGGCACAATCGGTTCCCCCCTGTCAGCACAGCCTCTTTACGGGCAGAGCAGACGCCTCTTAGTCTCTCTGTACAGCCTAGAGTTGTTACACAGAGATGAATTTCTTTAACCTATGTTGGCCACTAAATGTTTTCTTCTCCCATCCCTCCGCAGGGCGTGGGTAAGAACAAAATAGTGGACCGGTTCCTGCACCTCCTGAACAGGCCCAGAGAATACCTGCAGCTCCACAGGTGAGGAGAACCAGAGTGTGCGAGTGACCTGCCCAAACACTTTACTACTAAGATTGGTAACCTCAGCTTTTTTTTTTGAAGATGGACTTGTTAACATTCCCTCTTCAGTTAGAGCCATACAAAGAAGGAAAATTAGGAAGAACTGTCAGTCACTGAGGGCTTCAGTCTCTCTTATGAACCTGTTTCAGCATTTTGAGCTTCTCCAGACACTGCATAAGAGAGTATTATATACCTAGTTCTGCTAAACAAAATCTCCTGATGGACTTTTTCCATTCTTCATCACCGTCTCAAACTTCCTCTGTATATCTTCTTCCAAAAAGCATTTTCCAGTTCTTTTCGATTCCGTTTCATTCAGACCGCTCATGTGAATTTACCTTATGTTTACATGTGTAGAGTTTTCAGTGTGAGGGTCACCAGTGGCAGGAGGGCTCACAAGTTCGTTACTACTTGTCCAACCAGGGATGTTTTTTCATTATTGTTGTACATTAAAAGTTTACATGTCTGTTAATATTGTTGAATACATGAGAGATCCCACAATTTTCATGATTCTTACGGAGTAATAAACACATTTTTCTTTTAAGTACTTGTAGTTTTCCAACGAAGGGAACATAGCATTTCTATTTAGCCCCCCCCCCCGACAGCTCCGGCCTCCCCATCCAAGGGTATCAAAAGCTATTTTGGTCCTCAGTAAATTAGACCATCCCTTAGCAGAACGAGGGCTCACATGCCCATTTTCAGTGAAAAGCGTTTGAAGAAGCCCTTGTTGAGTCGCGTTCACCACTTCTATAAATACGATCACACCTCTGGAAAATTAGGTCGGGGGGGGGGGGGGGCTCATCCATGGAGAAATGCGCCGCGGAATAATTGGCCTCTCTATTGAATGTAGCTCCGATCAATCAGAGACGGAGCTCGTATCGATCCTAAGTGCTAATAAAAAGGCAGCGCTCTGCCTGGGGGTGACTGTGATTGGCCAATTAAAGGTATCACCTGTACAAGCCCTGAAGAACTGGAGTAAAAAAGATGAAGTTCAGCCTTATTGTCGCGGGCGATCAGTTGAATCTATGGTCAAACAGCAACAGCAACATCCACATGTAGACGCGACCCATTCTCCCTTCTCTTGAAGTTGCATGTGTGTAGTTTGTCAAAGTCCCGTGAAAGTCGAGGCTGGGACGAGCGTGGATGTGGCCTGGTTGCCGACTGTAGCAGCGGCTAATATTAGAAAAGGGCGGTGGCAGGAAAGTCTGTGCCGGCGGCTTCTGGGAGCCCCCATGGCTGAAAAATCTACCGAGATATGGCTCAGAAAAAAGCCGTAGAGATGCAGGGGGAGGGAAACTGGGACGGCTCCTGGGTCACGTTGTGAGATATTTGGGGGGGGTGGGGGTGGGAGGGGGGATGTTGAGAGAAAGAGGGAGATGAGGCTTCATTGATTTGTTTTATTTTCCGGCCCGTTGGAGTCGAGTATAGTGTCGGTGATGGCCCTTTTTCACTGGCCGGGGTCTGTGGTGATCAGGTGGTGTTCAGGTGAAGAGTCAAAGCACAGGGACCAGATAAGGAAATGCACTGAAGTCGCGTGAGACATGTTCACCAAAACCACCTCTGGACGTTAGTGGAAACACATCTGGTCCACTGTAAGGACAAAGAATAAGAAGGGATCATTTAAAACTGGGATTAAAAAAAAAAAGGATGAAATTGGACTTTTTCTTTTAATCACAGAACCTCATAAACAGCACCGAATTTGCATTTTCTAACCATTTTTCACTTCACTCTTTTAAACTGATCTGAGGTTAGTTGTTAGTGAGTTGACGTTGTTTTACTGTTAACAGTAGCGACAGTGTCTTCTTGCAAAATTTCTCTTAACATCTGATGAACCTGGAACAGTGAACATTTACCGTAAACGTAGCGTCGACTTTTCTATACCGTTCATTCAAACCAGCCTCAGGAAGACATCAAGTAAAGAGAAATCAG